>CAJDSM010049137.1:3840-14645 GCA_903981925.1 Ostrea lurida | reverse complement strand
ATGTATATGCGTTTTGATAAAATGTCGAAACGTCACCTTTAATGTTGCATAGTCTAATAAATTATCAATGAAAACTTCAAAACAACGTCAAAACAACGACATATGCAATCATTTCATGATTTGATATAAAAGAATTCGAAATTAAAGGCCAAACGTGGGATCCTTGGACATACCAGAGATGTCTAAGACGAAAAGCCTACATTATATAATACATATATGTGGACGAAATGAGGTTATATGTTAGCTTCAATTGTGGCATTTTATTTAAAAAATATCGTGTCAATAATCCTAGCACTTTGACACGGCAGATTTAACATGTCGACAGGTAACAGTTTACTCTTTCTTGGCACCTGATTCCATCTTTGGTTTTCCAGGGTCCTTGTTTGTCCAACTGTTTTGAATTCTAAATGGGACTTACAAGACGATCACTGTTCTATACATTTGTCGTTTCATCAATACTCATGTATTTGCGAAAATATACTAATATCGAGGTCTTTTTATCTTGATTGAATTATTATCATTATATGTTGAAATACAAGCTTACAATTTCAAAAAGAATATGATACTAATAGATTTAAAACTATGACATTGTCTTCTGTCTTGTAATTTTGATATAGTATTTTCGTTTAAAATGTTCCTTGATACTCATTGGATTCCACAACACAATCATTGGCTATTTTAGTGCTGCAATATATCAAGATAAAGTTTTGCCTGTACGTCAATAAGAATAATCTCAGTAAGACCGGTCAGCAGAGGATGCTTACTCCTCCATGGCACCTGATCCTGTCTTCGCTTTTGTTGGAGGTCCGTGTTGCCCTACACTCGACTTTGTATATATTTTTGGGGGACATAGATTACGTTTAACACTTAGTTTACTTCGCCTATTTATAATAATAAGGTAAATAGAACAATAATTAGTGTACAGAACCAATCATCTCAACGAGACATTGAAAGACAAAATGTTTGGACTCGCAGGATAATTTTGTTTTCTGTTTCTTTCTAAAGTATGATTTAGATGAACGCTTTATCCAGAAATAGGGGGGGGGGTACTCAAACCACACAAAATAAATCACGTAAATATCACCAATACGCTGTATACTTTTGGAAAGCAACAAGGGCGTTATATAGTTTCGAACTACATCATGGAGACACAAAATTTGTATTCATTATATTATTAAATAATTCAGATCAATTCAACAAAAATGACAATTACAGCTTACTAACGACATCGGATTCAAAATTATGCATCGACATATACATGTATCTATAGCGCAAGATCTACCGGAAGCTGGAAATGATTAATGACGTGAGATCCATTAAGTGGCCAAAATGTACTACTTATATTTGTTCCGGTTTGAAAAAGCAAATGTTGTTTTCACATTTAAAGTACATACTGAAATGAAGAAAGCAAGGATTTTCCCCCTTTATTTATTTTTTTTTTTTTTTGTAGTTGTTTGATATAAATGGGCGACGTAAACAATGTGTTAATTATTCATAGTCCCAACAATCAAGTGTAGGGCAACACGGGCCTCCGACAAAAGCGAAGGTAGGATCAGGTGTCATGGAAGAGGATGCATCCTCTGCTGACTGGTCACACCTGCCGTGTGATCGGGGACACACAAAAATAACCCATTGTTTTTTTTTCATAAAATGAGACGTTGTTTGATCTGGAATAAACAAAAAACCCATTGTTTTGTTCAAAAAATAATTTACAAGATTTATTGATTCTGATATAAATGAAATATATTTTTTAAATCATTTTGTCAGATTGCATGATAAGAAAAGATTCGGGATGGGGCCTCCACGGCATGGCGTTTAGCACGTTTGACGAGGACAACGACACTTCTCCATATAATTGTGCACTTGCTTCAAAATCAGGATGGTGGTTTAAGTCCTGTACTTGTGGAAATTTGAATGGAGTGATTGGCAAAAACAGGACTGACGGCATGCGGTGGGCTTGCTCTACCTCACCCTTTTGTCAACTTAAAGCCACACGTGTACTGCTAAGAATAAAGAAAAACAACTTAAAGCCACACGTGTACTTGATAAGAAAAAAAAACTTAAAGCCACACGTGTACTCTGCTAAGAAAAACAACTTAAAGCCACACGTGTATGCTAAGAAAAAACAACTTAAAGCCACACGTGTACTGCTAATAACAACTAAAACAAACGTTTGCTAAAAAACTAGCACACGTGTACGCCTCAGAAAAATCATTCTGAAGTGGCTTTAGAGGCAATGATCAATCAAACCAGATACAGCTGCCAAAATAAAAAAATCATATTGCAACGGTAACACTACAAGGGACAGGTGAAGCTTTGGTTTCCATCAATAGCCGTTCACCATTACTTTATTCCTTTATAGGTAAATGCATAGTCAGCGCCCTTTATGGTTATTATATCAACATAACCCGATTTCCATTCCGTGTTTATATTTCTCTGACCAATCCGTTGATTTCACTCACTTCCAAAGCTTGCATAGCCATGTTCGTAATTTGAAAATAATTCATTTAGTGTAGGTCAGAGAAGCTGGACGCATCATATCGCAGTTGTTGACGAGTCTGGGCAGGCTGGCTTATATCATTTTTACGTCCCTCTTGAAAATATTTCACCGTAGACCGTGGTTTGTTAAAGCAAGATCACACTTCCTTTATGCATGTAAAAGGCAAGATAACGACAGTGATCAATCTCGTAAGTCCTAAATTATATACAAAAAACAAGATTGGGCAATCACGGACCCTGGACCGCACCAGAAGTTGGGATCAGGGGCCTGGTGGAAGTAACATCCCCGTTGACCGGGTCACACCCGCCGTGAGCCCATAGTCATGGTAAATTATAGTCCCACAGATTGCGAAAATAACGAAAACTTCTTAAAACTATTTTGTATCATGACAACGATTGACTGATTGATTGATTATTATCAATAAATAAAATTAAATCAAAGTAGAAGAAAAAAAATTTGTGCGCATTTAGAAAAAAACCAGCTGGCACAAACTAGAATTTAATTTCATGTACTTTGCTTTTCATGGTGGCCGGTGAAGTTCCTTCGACTCATTTTGTTACAAATGATCTAGGATTTATAATTTTCGTGCCTGGTTACAATCAAAATTGGTACCGTATAATATTCACTCTATCAAACGCATTACAACAACATTACGAATTTATTTATTTCTTTATATTAGAATCAGTCAAGTAAAAACTTAGCAAACTGAAGTAAACTAGTCTTCCTTACACAATTTATGTGTCCCAAAATGGCCTGCTAATTCAACAGTCACGTTTAAGGAAGTAGGCTCCTGAGCTTTTGAGAACAAACTGCCGCAGGATGCTATATCTAAGTATTTTACTGTCAGTTCAATACTAATCCCTTGGTGTGTAAAAATATGACCCATGCTATTTCTCCTGAACCTTATTCAGTTGATAAACTTTGCGTCAATTCATCATTTTGAAAGGGTTTGGTTGGGATTATATTTTTGGCGGAGGGCATTGATTAATTCGAAAAAGTTCAAGAATCTGCAATGATTTTTTACTGGTTTCTATTTCATCAATTAAACTTCCTATTTTATACTCTTTAAGGTATATTTCAGTTTTAAAATTTATGATACAAGTCCTGAGACTTGGGAACTAAGGGTAAAACAATGTAATTATTAATTTGGTTGATGTATTTTCCCAAACAGTAACTACAATCCTTAAAAAAGTCGAAATTAATTGACATGAAATCTGTGGTAAAAATTCAAATATTTTGGCAATAATTTAAAAAAATCGACCCCTGTACCCCCACTTTTTTTACTTCCATTTTATATTTTAAGGACAAGCGACTTTGAAAATTTACGCTGAAATTTTTAAAAATTGACATTAGTCCCGATATGTCTTTTTAAACTTGAAATTCGATAATATGAGTTTTTCCAAACATCAAGTGCAAAAAGGTTCAATTATTTACTTTCCCATTATATGTATTAAAACTTTTTTTATTAATCTGTACTGTAAGAAGACATGATTATGTGTCTATTCTATGGAATGATTGATTTGTATTGTTATTGATTTGTTTACAGGAACAGACAAATCAAGTTTAAATGACATACAATCTTCATTAAATTTTAAGTGCAAAAAGGTCATGTTAAAACACTGTAGCCTCATAACAAGCCATTCAAAACCCAGTTTTTCTTTTTAAATTTTTCCAATTCTTCCTTCAATGTAGAAATCAAAAATACATTCCTAAAAATTGACATTACCCTAATCTCAGGAGGAACCCCTTTAAAGGAAGCATTTCGTAAATTCTTATGATCGTTATAAACAATTAAGTTTTACCCAATTATATGACCTACAATTGAGTCAAATGCTGGTGATGTGTTTCAACCATTGTTAAAGCCGTTTTCTCACCCACTTGATTTGAACTATGGATTGGTTCTGTTTAAACTGATCAAGACTATGGGCTCACGGCCGGGTGTGCCGGTCAACAGGGGATGTTTACTCCTCCTAGGGCACCTGATCCCACCTCTGGTGTGTCCAGGGGTCCGTGTTTGTCCAACTCTTGTTTTTGTTTCTACCATTTAGGACTACGAGAATTGATCACTGTTCGCTTTATCTTTGCCTTTACATTTCGGGGAGTCCATAAAATTCAATTTTCAATTAAAACTATTCAATGAGATCGGAAATAAAATCAAATTGAGGATTCCTGTATATACGAGGGTAAGTTAAACAGGTTGATGCTTTCCACACATAGGAGCCAGTGAAAAATAGTATTGTTAAAATGCATGCATGTGTAGAGGATTCCGTTTATTAATGTGTCCACATTGTATCCATGGAACTGGTCGTCATAGGTTACATTCAGGAAAGATACAGAGGGGGGCAAAATTACGAATACACTACGCTAAAAGTCAAACAAAACACCCACATTTTGTGGTGCCGTGAGGAAAAGCTATTGGAAGCCTGAGCAATAGTAGAAAGGTATTTTTCAGTAAAAACCCGGATTGGCATGGAACAAAATTTAATGTGCATCTGTTTAAGGTGAGGGGAAAAATATTGTCTCGGAAAGTGAAAGACTTGTCTGAACCACGCCAAAAATCCCGTGAATAAGACAGATGCCATGGGTGTATTTACTCATGATAGTACAAGTATTTTGTGTACCTATTGGTTGAAAATCTAAACAAAGTAGCATTAAAAACGCTTGGAGATTCATTTATGGCCTGTTTCGATTTAGGGAATTGATATAATTATTTTCCGAGACAATTGTCACCCCCTTTTATAGACTGAACTACTAACAGCCCTGTTAAAGAGTCATCAGAGATACTGTCCACTACAGATTCCAGAAGTTGTGTCAATCAGATGGTGATCCACAAAAACCGTAAAAGGCTTAGTAGAAAAACGTTCAAGGTCACGAGAATTCAAAAATTGACTAACATTCAAACGCAGATGATTGCTCACACGGTTAGTACCAACAATTCCCTCACGAGTAAATAAAACGAGGCGTGGTTTTCAGATAATTGATAATGGCGTTTTTGGGAACAAAAATGGCACCCGAAAATTACAAGTCTGGACCAGGGAAAACAGATACATAGGGTGCAGAACCACCGAGTTGCCCACACGAAGGACTCGTAAAGTAGATAGGAAGAGCCATGCCTTGGGGTCTGTTAAAGATAAGAGTATATGGTAGTCGTGGGGACATGTCCCAAACAAGTCGGGGTGTATGCCGTATGGGCACTGAAGGTGGCCCTGAGTGGCAGACGTTAGCGTTAAATTTCGCCGAAGCAGAAGATGTGTCAGAAACGTGGTACGGGAAAAAACAAAAAAACGGTGCCGTGGCAGTTGCAAGTCGCTCGCGGGGTCCTCCGCCGCCGGGGTGGGGGGAGAGAGAGGTGAATGGACACGGCAAGGTGGGGGGAGCCGGAACAGGGGCGGACAAAGTCGGCTGCAGAGGAATGAGAAAAAGAAAGCGTGCCAAGAAGGGAACACAAGGAGGCCCAGAGGAATCCAACAGATGGGGGAAGAACATGGGCCCCAAAGACTACAGAGAGAGGAGCGAAGAAGAAAACCCCAAGCATGCGCGGAATAGCGACGGGAGGAGGTACGGGGGGGGGGCAGCCAGAGTGGGGGCGGACAAAAAAGATGGGAGCGGGGCCCAAGAACCAGAAAACGTGAGGGGCGTGTGCCAGTGGTGGGGGCAAAAAGCAATGAGCAATTACGTGAAAAGCGAGAGTGGAAGGGAGCGGGAGGAGGGGGGGAGAAAGGGGGAGAAAGCAGACCGGGGAGGAGGAAGGGTGGAAAATGGCGCGGGACGGAAGGGGCGAGAGCGCGGGTAGAGGGGGGGAGAAGCAACAGCGGAGGGACACAAACTGCGGGGATAGCGGGAGGGAACAGGATCGCGTGAAGGGACGCGGGAACAGCGTGGGAGGAGGGCAGGCGATGAAAAAGGGGGGTAACAGGGGTCGCGGGAAAATAAGGAGAGCAAGGGCCGAAAAAGGCGGAAAACAGGCCAGAAAGGAAGCGCCAAGCGGTGGAAGGGACGGGGGAGAGGTCAACCAAGAGGGACACAAACGGGGACTAGCAGGAGGAAGACACCCAGGGCAGGGGCGGATTGGCACGGAGGAGGGTGGCCGGCGGGGCAGACAAGGCGGGCACGGGGCGAGAGATTGTCGCCCGGACAGAGGCACATGAAGGGTGTCCAGGCCAAGCCGGGGGGGACGGAGAAAAGACCGGGCGTACGAATTGCGCAGGCGGCCAAGAGCGTTGGCCTCCGGCACCACAAAAGTGGGGGGGGGGTGACGGGAGGCGGAAGGGGAGGCGTAAGGGGGCCCCCCGCTGGTAAGTCGGGCCGGAGGGAACCTAGTGACGACCGGGCACTGGAATACAGGCTGGACACAGGAAAAACCGGAAGTCCGCTACCCACAGGCAGGCAGTGTGACAAATACTAGGGGCACTGCGTCGAGGGGGAAAGCAGCACCGGGTGAACTGACCCGCGGAGACAGGGAAAGCCGCAAGGGAGGTGAGGCCGAGCTGCAGGGAAGAGGGGGAAGGGAAAAGGGACAGTGGAGGGACGCCCGAAAGGTAAAGGCAAAAGATAAACGAACAGGGAAGCAAGCGCGGAAGGCCGAAAGAGAAGACAAAAACAAAGGGGGGACAAACACGGACCCCTGACACACCAGAGGGAGCAGGGGCGAGGAGGAGTGAAACAGCCCGGTTGGACCGGCACAACAAACCGCCGTGAGCCCAGAGGCGGGAGCAGTGAAACAGAACAATCCAGAGGAAAGGCAGGGGGAAAAAACGGCGTTAACAAGGGCGAGGGAAAACACATGCAGGCCAGCAGTGGACGCAAGGGGAGGGCAGAGGGGGAAACGAAGGGTGAGGACGATCAGTAGAATGACGAAAGGCGGCGGGGCGGGAAGGGGGCGCGCGGAGGGGGAGGGAATGGGCAGGTGGAGGAAGGGGAGGGGGGAGGGCGACAGTGGAAAGGAGCAGGGGAAAATGGAAAAAGAAAAACGGGGGTTGGAAGGCGGGGGAGGAGCGACAGGGTGTGGAAACAGGACCGGGGGGCACGGAAAATGGAAGGAGAGTGAGCAGGGAAAGGAGGGGCGGGGCCGGTAAACAAAAAGCAGAAACAAGACAAAGCAAGCAGGACAGTAGAATAGGACACAGAAGCAGGGCGGCGTACAGGACAGAGAGAAAAAAAAAGGGGAAGACATAGAAGGGAAAGAAAGAAGGACCTGGTGGCCACGGGAGGGGGGAAAAAACGCATGAGGAGCGAGGTCAAGGGTAAAAGACAGATCGGGACTAAGGCAAAGGGGGAAAAGGTCACGGAAGGGGCAAGGCGGGCGGAAAAGAGAAAAGGGAGGAAAAAAAAGGGGGGAAGGGGCGGAGTGGGGAAATGAGTGGCCCAAAATAGGGAAGGGGGACACAGATGGGCAGGGCAATGAAGGGCGACGGGGGGAAGAAGGGGAGGTGCGGGGTGGGAAAGACAGCAACCAAATGGAAGAAAGGACAGGGGGACCTAGGGCCAAGGCGCAGGGACGGGGAGCAGAAAGGGGTAAAAACGGAAAGAGACCGGTGAAGAGGATAAAAAGAGAAGGTGGTATGGAGGAAAGAGAAACAGAGAAAAGCAGGGCAGAGGCGAGGAACGGGGCGAGGAAGCCAAGCCCGCGCCACAAAAAGAGAAGCCCAACCAAACCGGGCAAAAGGGGAAATGGGACGCCAAAAGGGGAGGCAACGGAGAAGGGGCAGAAATGAGAGGGGGCAGGAGGGGACAACCAAGGGGGAGGAGGAGGGAACCAGTGAAATACGGAGAGAGAGCAGCCGGCGCCAGGGGGGCTGCAAAAGCGTCAGGAGCCGACCTGCCGTGAAACGGGACGGGGGAAGGAGCAGGCCAGGGGGGGACACAGAAATGGGAGGGAAGACGAGTGGACGGGCAAGTGGGCAAGGGGACGGACGGGAGGCGAAGTAGAAGAAAGAAAGAAAGGCGGGAAAGGGGGAGGCGGTGAGAGAGGGAAGCGGAGACGGGACCAAGGTGGAGGTACCAGGCACGGAAGGAGAAAAGCCTAGAAGCAGGGAACAAAAGGAGTCGAAGAAAACGGCACCGGCCACATGAAAAGCCAAAGGACTAGGAAAGAAAAGCGGGGGGGCAGCGGGGGGCGAAAGGCGCACAAGGGGGCGGCGACGTGTGGCAGGGAAGGGGGAGGGAGGAGAATAGCAAGCAAGCAGGCAATCGGGTCCAGGGAGACCCAAAAGGGGAAAGAAGGGGGCGGGAGGCGGCGCAAGGCGGGGGACTAGAAAGGACAGGACGAGGGCGCACGGCGGGGGGACCGCGGCAACAGGGCGGGATCGCGCCAGCCGGGCGGCGCCCAGGCAGACGCGGCACGCCCACGGCGGGGGCCGGCCAGAGGGGGCACGGGGATATTGGACCCAAACGCTGGTAGGTGTGAGGGCACCGAGCATGAAGATTGGACGCGACGAGACGAAGAGGTGAAGACACCTGACAAAGGACGTATGTCTGGCCCGTGCCAAAGAATCCGGAACAGGCAGGATATAGGTAAGGGGTAGCTGGCACGGAAACAATACCAACGGCGACGGGAAATAGGGGCTAAGAGGACGGAAAAGGGGAGAGTTAAGACCAGCAACGGCGCAGGACGCGGCAACAACCGGCGATAAGGAGGCGGCGCGGCGGCGGGAACGACACGAAAGGAAGAGGCAAAGGACGACAGGGCGAGGCAAGCGGGGGAGGGAGGGAAAGCACTGAGGGGGGCAAGAGAAAATAGAAACACCGGAAGGAAATCGGGGAGGGGAGAGAAGAACCAGAAAGGCGGGACGAGGCATGGACGAGAAGGAAGAAGGAAGGGAACGGCGAGGAGGGCGAAACCGAAAGCGGCCACCGGGCCCGGGGCAGGGGTTACCGGGGCAAGGAGGAGGGGGGAGGGCCAGGCGGAGGCCGGGGGATGGAGCAGGGCCGGCGGAAAGCACGGCACGCGAAGGAGGGCGGAGCAGGACACGGGGGCGGGAAAGTGGGTGGCGGAGCAGGACACGGGTGCGGGAAGGGGGGCGGAGCAGGACACGGGGGGCGGGAAGGGGTGGGCGGAGCAGGACACGGGGGGCGGGTAAGGTGGGGCGGAGCAGGACACGGGGGCCTGGAAGTGGTGGGTCGGAGGCAGGACACGGGGGGCTGGAAGGGGACAAAAGGGAGGAGAGCAAAGCCCCAAACGCAGGCCGGCAGGTCGGGGGGGCAAGCACGCCACGGGCAAAGGGCCACAGGACAGGACGGAAACCAACCAGCCGGAGGGAAGCAAGGGCACAAAGGAGAGGGAGAAGGGGCGGTGGCCGCGGCAAACGGGCGAAACGCCAGTGCGGGGAGGGCCCCAGCCCGAAGGCGGGCTGAGCAGCAAGCGTGACAAAAGGATGGAAAAAGAGAGTGCAGTGGAGAGCAGAAGCAAGAAAGCGGGGAAAGAGTGGGTGAACAAAACAAGGGGGGGAGGCCAGAGCAAACAACGGGCGCAGGGGAGGAAAAAAAAAAACAAGGGGGGATGGTGGGGGGTCCCCGAGCACACGGCAGTGTGGGACCAGCAGCAAGAGGAGGCAGCCGCGGCCAGGACACCGGGAGCGACCTTGCGCGGGGGCGGGCAGGCCCGGGGGGCCCGACAACGGTGGGGGGGTGGGACGAGGAAGAAGGAACACATGGGGACGGCGCCCAGGGGAGAGCAAACAAACGACAAAAAAAAAAAAAAAAGAAAGAAAGGGGGGAAAAGCCGGGCGGCTGCAGGGCCAGGAGGGACGGGAAAGGGGAAAACAACAGGGGCGGGGGCAAACCGGAACAAAGACGAAGGTAGGACAGGCGGGCGCCACGGAAGGGAGCGCACGGCAGGAAGCAGGGGCCCAGCGCCGGAGAGCGGGCGCGAGATAGACCAGGGAGAGGGCGAGGCAGAAGGGGGAAGCCGAGGGCGGAGGAGCTGGAAGGGGCAGGGTGGGCAAGGGAGCCGGAATGAGGGAAGAGAGAAGGGAAGACAAAGGGGGGGCGCCAGGAGGGAGGGCGAAACGAGAGAACGCCCGGGGGCGGGCCAAAAGGAGTGACAGCGGAGGGGAGGGACGGAGGGAGGGGGGGGGGGAGGACGCCCCCCCCCCGAGGGCGGGAGAAAGCGGGCAGCGAAAAGCAGACTGGAGAAAAAAACAGAAAAACAAAAGGAGCCGGCGAGGCCAAACAACAGTGGGGCGGGCAAGGTGCGCGGGCGAGAGAGGGGCGGGAACACGAAGGAGGGGGCGAGGACCGATTAGGAGAAAGAGCGAAGGAAACGAAGGGGAAACGTGTAAGCCATTGTGTCCACCCAAATTGAGTA
>CAJDSM010049135.1:11202-22874 GCA_903981925.1 Ostrea lurida | reverse complement strand
AAAGTTTGCGCTCAGTCTTCGGAAAAAAAAGATTTGACAAAAACACATCAATAATAATGCTTTGTAAAATTTAAACCAAATGTGCATGCGAGTAGTGTACTATCTCGATGTTCATCACCTGTCCATAACATAATTTGAATAATTCAAACTAATACCGTGAGAATAGTTCTTGGATTGCTGTATTTTTGACTAATATTTTGATTTGCCCACAAATGAGACAGGAAGGGTAGATAGTCAGTATATTTTTTTTTAATAATATTTTTTTACAAGGGTCCTGTGGCTTTCCAATTGTGAAAAAATTATCGATGTTCAGTCATTTGTACAAAAATCAATTTTATCAATAAAATAAATTTAAAATCTATGAACATTAAGTGTTTCCTTTATTTTACATATCTTATTTTCCTTTAAGCTTCCTTATAATTTTCAATTCATATCTATCTAAATCTCTTTGTTAAGTATGATGTACATTATTCTATTGAATGGTATAATGTTTTTCAAATGCATTTTCATTTCCTAAATATAATTGGGGGAAATGCAAAGCTTAGAATTGGGAAAAAAATGGACAATTATTTGAGAGGGGAAAGGGCCTATATCGGGACCGAAATTGGGCCATTGAATCAAAGATAGGCTTAATCGGTAGGTGGGTATCTAAGTAGAGAGGTTAAATTAAATGACAATAGGTTGATATGTGCTTTAGAAGATACGTTTTTACGTAGACAAAAGATCCTGCCGTTCCGGGTTGACACCCGTGGAATTACACTGGTCTATTCTTTGACATCTTTTCGTCATCCTTCCAGTGTCCACAACCGCTTCAGTCAGTCAAGTAATGCTTATCATGCATTCCTGTAAATACGAAAACCTCTATTCACAAACCGTTGATAAAATCTACGCGACAGATATACATGAATATCAAAATGTGGTAGACTGTAATGCTTTGCTAAAAGGATCGGTCGGTATCCAGGGATAGGGGTAATAGGGAGTACACGCGCTGGTTTTTGGCTATTTTCCGAATCGAACAACCGTCAAAAATTGCATCACATGTTAATGGGTGTCATTTAGGAGGAGCCGTTCGCAAATCATCTGTGTAATCGTACGGCGTCTATCCGAATGGAAATTTGGAGAGGGGGGGGTGGCGAACATATAATACTATTAGCGATTGGTTGGCCATATTTATAGTTTAATGTAATAACAACAAAGGATTGGGCTCAAGTTCTTATTGAACATCTTCCAAATTAGTATCCCGATTATCCTATGATGTCGGGCGATAATCGGTTTTTATTCACCGGCATCGTACGAATTGTCCGAGTATCCTACGGACAACAACGATGCTTGGTACCAAGATGTTGTCTTGCTTGGTGTAGAAACGCGCTATCAAGACACGGAACATTGAAGTACAAATTCGAATATACAGCGGTCGTATCTCCATCGTGTATTCAAAACATTGACGTCACAATGGAACGACCTTGACGCCAGCGCCATTCTTTCCAATCGTGAGAAAGTTCTCTCAGCACGACTTAAAGAATTGAATCGATTCAACGATTGCAATATAATAGACATTTGGTAAAAATATTCAGACAAGGTTCCGAAATATATTAAAAACCGGGGGGGGGGGTTAAAATTGAAATAAAAACGTTTAAAACGAATGTTATGCGCTGGGTGAATTAGATATTAAACCCAAAGGAAGATTATTGTTTAAGTTTAATTGAATCCAACTTATCGGACCTGAAAATATGGATAATAATACCCCTACTTTCAGATTTATTTTAACTGAGCAATCAAATTGAACTGTTTCTATTTAAAGCTTAAAAAAGAGTAAAAACTGCTCAATACACAAATGAAAATAGGAATAAAATAGATGGGATCCACACGTTATGGGGGAAATCGTCAGAACAAAACATCGGAAAGGGAGGGGGGAAGGTATTGTATCCATAGTCAGGTACATGATCTACCGACCAATATCAATCAAAGACCAGTTTCTGACGCAAAAGTGTTTATTCCGATGTTGTCGTCCAGAAGAAAGGGATTCAAACAATTGACAATTTTAATTGTTAGTGTAAATTTTTAAACAATTTTCCTAAAATTGGACATTCTTTTTTACCGGCTTGTCCATAATTCTCAAAGCGTCATTAATTTATTTTCAAACATTTCAAATATTAACGGGAGCCCATTGAGGCAGTTTTATAGAATATTTTTCTTATTGCGTTTAAATACGCCATAATCATTGCGTTATTTAACCGCAAAGATTGCGATTACACGCAACAGATCATTGGTTAATCGCAAATTTATTGCGTTTAAACGCAAAAGATTGATTTTAAATGTAAAATTTTGCGTTTAAAACGAATGATATTATTTGGCGTTTTAAGCATAAAACCATTATTGGTTTTAAACACAATATATTAATTTGCGATTTAAACTCAATAATTATTGCGAATTAAAACGCAAAAGTATATTTACGTTTAAAGCAACTAACTATTGCATTTAACGCAAAGTAATTGGCCGTTTAAACGTCAATAATCAGGTTGCGTTTATAACCAATAATATTGGGTCGTTTCCGCTTAATTGCATTATTTTTGCTTTTATCGCAATACTTTATTTTTGAATTATTGTTTATTACGGAAGCCATGAGGAAGTTTATAGAAGAAATATTTTTATTTGCGTAAACGCTAATATTATCATTGCGTTTAAAGCTTAAGATTGCGAGTAAATGGCAACGATTATTGCGTTTAGGCGCAAAGAACTGGCGTTTAAACGAATAATATTTTGCGTTATAACGTACAGACATTATTGGGCGTTTAAAGGAATTGCATTTAACGCAAAGATTGCGATTAACGCAACCATTATTGTTCAAACACAAAGTAACTTGCGTTTAAACGCAAATGAAAATATCCCAATTGTATATAACACTTTTAAATTCCATGAAATATGAAATCAATCCTCAGTTTCATCAAAATTACTGCAAAGAACCACGTGTTTATAATTGTGTGGCCCTTTGCTTAGACTAAGTACTCTAAAAAGGTTGAAACTAGTTAACTTGCCAACGGACGCTAGGTAGAGAGCAATGATCTTTATTCCGGGTTCTGACTCCATTTGACTTCGCATCTGTCATAGATATTCCGAATACACCTCCTAACATGATTTGTAAGGTGTAGAAAATCATAGATACAAAATAGGGTTGTGGTGTTCTACTTTGAGAAAAAAGTCAGTTGCTATGAGTATATCCACAATATATTTGTTAATCTTATTGCGTGTAAACACAATAATATTTAGCGTTTATCGCTATCTTTTGCGTATTAACACAATTACTTTTATAGCGTTTAAACGCAATAATTATTGCGTTTGTAAAATGTATAATTATTGCGTTTAACGCAATAAATAGTATAATTAATGCCTCTTCGTACTGGCTCAATGTGATTCCGTAGTTATCTCAAACTGTTGGATGTTAAACTGGACAACACTGATTTATTCCATTGTTTTTTAATCTCGATTGACTTATACGGAAATAGTGGTGTTGTGTAAATTTACAGCACGAATTCGAGCTTCATAGCACTATAGGGTATAATTTGTAAGAGCTGGTTTCAGTTGTGTATGGTCGTTACATTTAGCACTACTGGTAGTAGGATTGTCTACCAGTTCAATATCGGTAGACGACGTAGAGGTTGTTAATTCAACTCTCTCTTATTTCTTTCCTGCTATCGGTTGAACACAAGCACGTTAAATGGGGATAAATATCCCCTAGCAGGCGGCGAGTTGAGTCCACTATGAGACAAACGTTTTCTTTTATAGTGTCTCAATAAGGGACTATATTTAAAGTCAATTCATTTTAGGGTTTTACTTTCAATTATTGCTAATAAATTTCTCAAAATTTAACACATGTCCTTAGATAATTTTGGTAAGAACAAACCGTGCTTATATTAAATAGGGGGGTGGGCGCCCCGGCCCCTTCTGGCCTCCCTCAGACTCACCCCTCATAAAAAATACCTGTCTAACATAAGCATATTCTAATATAACTTATGCCAAACGGACGCGCGTTACTATAAGAGCACTGTCTTTATTCGGTCTACGCCATTCTGTGATGATTCATCACTCGTGTTATAGCACCTGTGTCGACTTAAGAGAATATGATTTCCGATTAGTACATACCACTCGGATAGTTTCGTTGAATGAGTTGCGAGAGTAGATCTGATAAATATATAAATGCGTGACATGCCAAATCTTGCCATAATGCAAGGAAAGGTATGATTGGGTGCTCCAGGGTTTGATAATGAACTGCAATAGTCCCTTTCTTGTTGTAATAAGTCTGATCTTTCATCTCACATCGCAAAAATATAGCTATTCAGAGTCGGCTAAGAACATAAAGTACACTTGTGTGATGACGATAATTACAAATTATCATTAAATCATCTTCATAATTTGCTGGCCCAATTTGGGGTCACATGTCTATTATCATCACATGTTTAGTTAGATTGCTCTAGCACTGCTCTCATTTTCATCCTAGAGATGTATTGATCGCAACGGGTAACTCATCGTTTTGACACTTTTGTTTCGACCTCAGAGCATACAGGAGGAGGGATGTGACCGGTTGGGAGGCATGAGGATTTGACTTAGCTCCTCCAATGGGCACTGATCCTGCCCTTATCAGCATTTCGTCGAAGGTCCGTGTTGCTTTCACTTCGATATTTGAATTATGGGTTTTTTTATTTGGCTAGTGGTTCTACGTTATATGATTTACTATTCTTTGTTACTTTTGTCGCCGCATTTTATATATGTGTCACAAGGATAGGGGATTGTATAAGCTTAGGTGTGCTCTCTATCTTTTGTTAGATAAGAGCTTTGTCCTAACTTGAGTTATAGTTTAGTGTCCCTATTATTATTTCATGTTCACATTCTTTGGTTTGCGTTGTTAAAACAGCAATAATTAATTTTTGCACGTTTAAATCGGACAATTTGTTTTTTCTAGCGTCTTTATTACGAACGAATACTTTTGCGGTTTAACCGTTATGAATAAATATTTTTAGAATATTTTGGGCTGGCCGTTTAAATCGACTATACTTTTTTTGCGGATTATATTAAGGACGCAATAAATGATTATTTGCGTTTTAAACGTTGTATATCATTGCATTTAAACGCAAACTTTGCTGATTTAAAACTAGCGTAGGAGAGCACTTCTCGACGTTTTCTAATACCGACACAAAAGTGAAAGTAGAAAGGGAATCCTTATGTTCATCGTACTGACCTAATGTACTTCCAGTCGTACGAAACAATTCTTACAATATTGAAATTATTTGAGGGGGTGCTAAATGAAAACTGCTTTGACGCTTGAAAATTTTCATTTTCTCTAAGTTGGTGTTGATTGCCTTTTATATCATTCAGACACGCATAAACAAACTCTACAATATAATTTAACAGAGGATCATAACGTTGCTAGTATCAATATGAAAATTAATTAACTTAAGGTTGTACTGAGTGTGAGTTTTAGTACCAGGGCAGTGTAACTTTGTTCCTGAACTTATAGAACTGATATGCGGTAGAAGATAGCTGATCATTATAGAGTAGATATTTAGGCCCAGGGTACCCTTAATTTATCATCACACACTCGATGCCGTTAGGGTGTTCCGCAGAGAGGATGGCGAAGAAGATAGAGAGACGTGGCGTGGTGACGCAACTCGCAAAGGAATCACCAGAAGAGAGAGATGATAAGGATGAGATCACTTGCAGCTAAATGCGAGAACAAGCTTTGCATCAACGACCCCAGTGTTCGTGCATATATTGAGATAGGAGAATGAACTGATTATGGACCACATGCTCGAGGAAACTAATTGTGTGTGTGTCGCAGAGAAGAGTAGTTACTCAGGGCTTATGATACATACAATTGTATAATTTGTAGGCGGACGTTAGATCCTTCATAGTGATTTGTCAGCGTGCATTCCGCGATATTACATATCCTCTATGTTCAGAACTTTGATATTGTGGTTATAGGTGTATTTCTCTTAACTACAAGAGATAGTTTCAACTTGCACTGAAGATAAGTGTGTTATATTGTTGTAGCATGCTACGCATGAGTTTGTATTAATTATTATAGTGATAAGACAAGAAAACTCAGTGTGTATCATTGGCTTTTGCGCGAGGTGAAAGCGCTGTGCTGTTATAGAGACTGGAGATGATTTGCACGTAGGGTTTTCTGGCTTTGTTACTTCATTTTATTAGTATCATTCGTCTTGTATAAGATTTAGTGTGGAATAGATGGTGGTCTACTCGGTTATTCGCACGGGTGCACGCGTTTGTTGAGGACTTACTATTGGAGATGCAGCACACGGTATACTAAGGACGTCTTTGTTGTCGAGATTGGAGCGGTGCATTGATAAATCCTCGTTGGTGGAAGTAACTGAGACCATATCGCTTACGTTACTCCGGGCTCGCAATGTATTGTTTAGTGAGGAGACACGTGGTTACAAGGTTTGTGGTATAGTTGGGGAGAATGTGTGTGTGTCATGAATGAGATACGGGTTATATCGTTATCATGCGGAAAGAGTATAAAAAGCGGAGGGAAGTAATTTTCCTGCTTGGACACGAGCCAGCAATGGCACAGACTTGATGCGCCCCTCGAGGCTAGCAAGCTTGTTCTCTAGGTGATGAGGTATGCGCTGTCTTGAGTACACGAACTTTCATCGCAACGCGGCGGGATTCAAGCACTTGGTGACTCGGGTGGGCTGGCCTATACAGGAACAGTTTCAGGGAGGAACAAGCAGTCTCGCTCCGCTCTCGCGATGTCGGATAGTAGACACGCACTGAGTATTGCTCTGAAGTCGGTTTGTATCATGGTGCTCCGCTATTCGACCGATTAGTTGACTAGACATTATCTAAGTAATTGAGAGGGCTATAAATATGTATTATTAGTACTGAATGAATTTGAGATGCAATATGATACTGAATCTATATAAATTAGCCTGTCTTTTAGAAATAAGCTAGCTATGCACACATAAATTATTAAGGATCAAGGTAAAATTTGGAGGCTTAGTGGGGCACACAATTCTCCTTGGTATACCATGTCATCTGCAGTGTTAGATTTTTTTTTTTACCTTATTCATTACTGGTAATATGTAGCACTGTACCTATACATGTGTTTAATGTGAAAAAAATATTACCAGTTTAGCGAATCATGCAATTTCTTCTTTTAAACCTTACCAAAATATTCATTTGATATTTATGTATGCTCCTAATCCAATAGTTGAAGGCCGAAGGGTGTGGTACTGGTACTTTCAGTTTTGAATGTTGTGGGACCATGAATGAAGTGAGGATTGTACCATGAGCTACATGTGAAGGCTTTGGATGGTTATTCGGAGTTTAGGGTCTGATAGGGTAAGATTGTGAGGAGGTGTGAAGGATCTCGTGAGTGTGTTGTGCAGTGTAGAGGAGAGACTCTCGTATACACATGTGAGTGTATTGGTCTGCTCAGAGAGGGTATTTGGGGATAGTACATTAGCATGAGGGTAAGTCAGTGAGCATAGGACCTTATTGAGGGGTGCCAATTTCGGAAGATCATAATGCTCGAATGACATAAGAGGAGGCCACAATGCGACCAACACTTAGCTAGGTCATAACAAAGTCGGTAAGACGGTCGTCACGGAATGTGGCCGTTAACTAGAGAGTCGGGCGCGCGGGGGGTGCAAGGACTATCGGTTAGAGTCACGTGGTATAATAATATCCCTTCCTGGCAAGTGCGTGCAAGACACCCATACTTACAACAATAGTAGAAGAGATCTATAACAACAACTCGCTTCGAGTTCCAGAGAAATTGCCAAGCAACAGCAGAGAAGGAATAGGGACTATCGAAAGGCGGCCAGAAGGAGTGCTATGTGTTTCATGCGACAATAATGCAGGAATAAACAGTAAGTATAAGCGGAAAGTGTGTGTAAGAATGTACCACAAGTGAAGCAAGTGAACATTATGCCAGTCTTACAGTATTTGGGATATTTTGGTCTAGGCAGTGACAGTGTGTTGTTTACTTACCATAAATATAAGAAATTTTTTATGTTCTTGTACTTTAGTGACAATTTTTAATGCATTACGGTCGAGTGGAATTATGGGTAAAGAATACTCGTACTACAGGGTTCATGGTTTTGTCGTTACAGATCACCACTTGGCATATTTGAGCTGAATATTTTCATATGGCTGCACACTTTTTCTGAGATTTGGACTACTTGAAATAAATTTTTGTTATCTGGGTTGTTAATGAGAGTGGAGGTGCTGTTGGTCTATTGTCGATTGATCGGTATGTTGTAGAGTCGTGGTGGATAGAGGATGTCGGCGTTTGGTGATAGGCGGGAAGGTTGGGTGCGTATGGATATTTCATTGTGAGTATGGCGAGGGAGTAATGAAACATTAACTTTGGTGTGCTGCGAGAATGAAGTGTGAGTGGTACATGAAGGCGAGTATAGTTGATGAAGAGTTTGGGTACATGTTCATGGGGGTGTTCCGAGTTGATTTTTTTGTTATATATTGGTTGGTGTGTGGGTGGGGGAGACAAGATTTAGCAATTCGAGGGGAAATGGTTGTGCTGGAGGAAGAGGGGATGGGCTTTGGTAGGAGGAGGGAGGATTCGGGCTGATTGAATTTTGAAGAAGTGGGCTCACTCGTTTTTCTGAAAATATGGTGTCGAAGATGTGAGTGATGTGTTGTTAGTAGGTGCTTAATATAAAGTCAATGATGAAAAAAAAGGTAGTATGATACAATTAAATTTTTCTTAATCTAGCAATATACTCCTATATGTTCTGTCGGGTGGTAACGAATGCGGGAGACTATTTTTCTTGTATCCTTCATGTCTGCAGCTCAATGGACGGGTATATCTGGTTGCATATGGTGTAAAGGACAGTTATGAATATTTTAATTATTTTTTTTTCCTGTTATAAATAAAATTCAGGTAATCATCATAAGCATCCATGAAAATATAGTACCAGGAGTATGGCCACTGAGACCAGTTGTGGGCCTACTAGCAGCGACCATTTTCAGCCCCTTTCCATCTTAATCTTCGCCTTTTTTCATTGTCGAATTGGAATAATTGAGTTAGTAAGCCCCCAACAGGAAAATCCTTCGGAATTAAAAACATGGAGCCAACTCTCTGAATATTGCTATGTGTTAAACAAACTATATAAATTCATACAAAACTAGGTTAGAATGAGTTAAATTACTCCGGCACTGTCGCCTTTTGTTATGCTATGAATTAGGTTTGTATTTCTATTTAATTTGGAGATATGAAGACATTTTCTCAATAATAGAGCCCTTTAATGGTGACTCGATACTACGGGTAGTCTCTTATTTCTAAGATATAAATTGTATACTTTATGTATGTAACTAAACATCTTTTCGGGCTCGCACTTTGCAAGGATGAAAAGTTTTTACTGCGTAAAATCTACGGTGAACTGACCTGCATATCACTACAGGAGCGCCGAAAAAATCATTAAGATTTATTTCTCTTAGATTTCAGTTAAAATTGTTTATAATTATCTAACAGACAAAAACAATGATCATATTTTAAATTTTTATTTGGTTAAAGTATGTACGCAGTTGTTCTTTTTACACAGATTTGCATAGAGCTATATGCGCTGTCAGTAGTCCTGTCTGGATTCCGCGGAAGAAATATGCACGGTTAGTCAATATCCATGTTCTTGATAAAATTTGTTGTAATTTAAATTCCACACCAGTTTCGCCTACAAGTGTTGCCATAACTTTCAAAGTCAGGGAACGACTCGGATGGGATGGAGAGGTATTGAGATAGTCAATGAATTAGCCTAGAGGAGAGATGGGAAACACATATAGTGGGATTAACAAAACACATTTTAGTACAAAAGATGTGATGGGGTGGATTTTCGACTGCGAAGTATAGTACGTAGAATAACGACAATCAGAAATGTATAATGGATTTTTTTATTGTATTTAACTATTTTTGGAGAACGAGTGTTTTCTGTTGTTGTATATTTAAAATCAAAATAATATTATATATTTTATGTCATCCTTGACCTTATTTATTATTTAAAAATGTTACATATGCGAATCTATAAATATATATTAAGAAAAAAAATACTCACAGAAGATTTACTACTTCACATCTTCTTTTTTTCGGGTGATTATCAGGGTTTTATGTTCGATATGCAATCTACACTCTTGGTTCGGAGATTTTAGACGGTTAAACTTTTCATCTCCACCCGAAAAGTATAAGATCATATTCATATATCACACAGAGTATAAAAAAAAGATTGACAAAAACAAATCAATAATAAAATGCCTTTGTACACAATTTTACCAAATGTGCATGCGAGGTAGGTACTACTGATGTTCATCACCGTCCATAACAAATTTGAATTAATTCAACTAATTAACGTGACGATAGTTCCTGATTGCTGGATATTTTGACTAATATTTGATTTGCCCACAATGAGACAGAAGGGTAGATAGTCAGTTATTTTTTTTATATATTTTTTACAAGGGTCCTGTGGCTTTCCAATTGTGAAAAATTATCGATGTTTCAGTCAATTTGTACAAAATCAATTTTATCATAAATAAATTTAAAATCATATTGNTTTTTACAAGGGTCCTGTGGCTTTCTAATTGTGAAAAATTATCGATGTTTCAGTCAAATTGTAAAAAATCAATTTTATCATAAATAAATTCAAAATCATATCAAACATTATGTTTCCTTTATTTTACATATCTTATTTTCTTTAAGCTTCTTATATTTTCAATTCATTCTATCTAAATCTCTTTGTTAAGTCTGATGTACATTATTCCTATTGAATGTTTATGTTTTTCAAATGCATTTTCATTTCCTAAATATAATTGGGGGAAAATGCAAGCTTAGAATTGGGAAAAAATGGACAATTTTTGAGAGGGGAAAGGGCCTATATTCGGACCCAAATTGGGCCATAAAAATCACAAGATAGGTTAATAGGTAGGTGGGTATCTAAGTAGAGAGGTTATTAAATAGACAATTAGGTTGATATGTGCTTAGAAGATACGTTTACCTAGACAAAAAGATCCCTGCCAGTTCGGTTGACACCCGTGAATACACTGTCCCGTATCTCTTTGACATCTTTCGTCATCCTTACAGTGTCCACATACCCCGCTACAGTCAGTCAAGTAATGCTTATTATCGCATTCTGTAAATACGAAAACCTCATATTCACAAACACACGTTGTGATAAAAATCTACCGCGACAGATATACATGAATATCAAATGTAGGTAGACCTGTAATGCTTTGGCTACAAAGATCGGTCGGTATCCAGGGATAGGGGGTAATAGGGAGTACACCGCTGGTTTTTGGCTATTTTCCGACATCGAACAACACCAGTCAAAAAATTGACTCACATGTTAAATGGGTGTCATTTCTAGGAGGCCGTTCGAAAATCATCTGGTAATCGTACGGCGTCTATTTCCGAAGAGAAATTTGGGGGGGGGGGGTGGCGAACATATAATACTAATTAGGCGATTGGATTGGCCATATTTTATAGTTATAATGTATACAACAAAAGGATTGGGCTCAAGTTCTTACTTAGAACATCTTCCAAATTAGTATCCCGATTATCCTATGATGTCCGGGCGATAATCGGTTTATTCACCGGACATCGTACGAAAATTGTCCGAGTATCCTACGGACAACAAACGATGCTGGTACCAAGA
>CAJDSM010049133.1:76-11655 GCA_903981925.1 Ostrea lurida | reverse complement strand
AGGGTGGAAGAAACAACAAGAGATTTGTTGAACTATGAATGTCCGTAACATAATACATTATATATAGAGGGTGGGATGAACAACATGAGATTTGTTGACCTATGAATGTCCTTAACATTATATACATTGTGTATAGAGGGTGGGATGTTGACCTATGAATGTCCGTAACTTATTATATATATAGAGGGTGGGATCTTGACCTATGATGTCCGTTAACACTATATATAAAGGGTGGGATGAACAACAAGAGAAATGTTAACCTGTGAATGTCCGTAACCACATGCACACCAGAAGTACTTCTTTCCCGGTTTAAGGTCAACCTTCGCCGGCTTCTTGTCGTAGATTTTTCCCTTTACATTTAACACTTTGTTTTCGTAATCTTTGTAAACGTCACTTTCTGGGTGCTCTCCTTTCTTGAAATATTTATGACGAACTACCATTAAACACTGCAAAAAAAAATGCATTTTGATCAGATTACTGTAAAGGGGGAAATATTCGCGTGTTTTCGCTATGTTTCGCGATTATATTCAACTTATCAGCGACGAAATAAAACCATTGCGAGTTCCATGTGTTTAGGTATATGACTCAAGCTAGGAATATTTACTATCCGCGCAATTTAAACCATCGCGAAATGCTAAAAGATGAAGATCACGAAATTTTAGCCCCGTAAAATTAAGCCTTTTACAATAAATCTCATATTGATTCATTCAATGCTATTTTTATCTAAATAATGGAAAACATTTTAAAAACTAAAAAAAAAAATACTGAACCCAAGGAAAGGTCTTGACATAAGAAACATACATGTGAAATATCAAAGCCCTAGTACTTACCATTCAAAAGTTAGAGTCAAGGTTAAAGTTTCAGACAGAATGACAGACAGAAGGACAGAATGACAGAAGGACAAAAACAATATGCCCCCGATCTTCGATCACAGGGGCATAAAAATGCAAATATAAATTTAATTAGCTCAGAATGTGTCCATGCACCTTTTATAAGTGAAATTCTCACTTCATAAGAGTAGTCTATGAGATGTATGTACTGCAGAGAATCACATAAAAACTTCATAAAAATTGTCAAGAAATGTGGGGAAAACATGAGAAACGGATTTTCCTGTACTTTAAAAACCCATTTTTTTTCTGTACTATACAGCTTATTTTTCTGTATCCTAGACAAATAGTCTACCACAATATCAAACTCTATAGACTCAGAAGCTTGGTGTGAAATACTGTCTCTAGAGTTTCCAAAATGGAAAGAGGGTGGGGCCTCTTTGTCAAGAGAGATTGTCCCGGGCAGACACGTACTCTCCCTGATTTTGGGTCTGATAAAAGGACCCTTCCCAAATGGAAAATAAGCAAAATTTTCCCAATTTGAAGAACAAATAAATCCCAATGATACTGTGTAAGGGAGATGCATTCAACTTAATTGACATTTGATCTGGATTTTCGCAATCTAATTAAAATTAGATCCTTTGATCTGCTCATGTAATTATTTTTCTAATTGCACGATGTGTGCAAAAAGAGAAAAAAATTATATATAATAGTTCAGGGTTTTCTTATTTGCACATCCAGAATTACGGGTGTACATTGGGATAGTACATGCAATCAACAAACACCAAAAAAAAAGATAGGATGCATCAAAGTAAGTTAAGTAACACAGACAGTGTACCCTGTGTCAACACCTTTACGCACCTTAATTAAACGGTATAAAGGCCCGATTGCACAGCAAGGTTTGAGCTTGTGTGTATAATATTTAATAGACATATACAGGAGACATATACAACACACGTATTAGAAAAATAATTGCATTATTAATAAGAGATAAACATTTCAAATTAGATAGAGGACTCTAAACTCATTTATTTGCAAATTTCTTCTTCATAGATATTGGCGTAAATTCTTTGTTAAATAAATTTGATTATGGCCTTAATTTCTTCTATTTCAAAAATGGGTGAGGCCTGAGGGAGAAATTAAGTTTTATAAAATTAAATCACATAATATGATACGGTAATATTTATGGGAGGCGATTTTTGGGGTTCAGAATTTTATGAAATTCTTTCTAAGTTTTAAGGGCAATATTGTTACAGTAATGCATTTTTCATAATTGAATTTAATCTTAATTACATGTATGTCTCGCCTCTTGATAAGTCGTTAACATCTTAAATAAATTAATTTGGAACCTTGTTTCTAATGCTATGTGGAAAATTCACTGTTGATAATACATGTACCGACATTAAACATATTTCATATTCAAATTCCTAATATGACAAGAAAGTTTCCTTCCACTTTTATGCCAATCTGATTAAAATCAGCTCCTTAGATCCGCTCACTTAGATCGCTACACGTGTAGCGACAGTAAAAAAATATAGGAGCGGATTGAGGATCTGATTTTAATCAGATTGCTTTTATGCACGTGGGGTTTTTTTTTTCTTTCTTTTCTTTTTTGTCAGTTTAGCCTTTCTACATGTCTCTTTGGAGTTCCGAATGTCAATGCAATGAAAAATGACTGCACGGTGAGCGCACGCACGCTGAATGGTGAACGCGAGTGGTGAGCGCACATTGAATGCAAAACTGAAAGGTGAGCGCATGGTGAACGCATGGGAAAATGGTAAAGTAGAACTTTTCAGGGACTGTATATATGTGATGACACAGTTTCATGGAGACAATCTGCCAATTAAATTAATATAAATTGTGTTTTTCTTTTCTATTGAACATTGAGGGTAGCCAGGTTCAATCAGGGAATTTTCACTTGTAAATTGGGAAAAAGGACCTTTTTTGCATTGGGAATGCCATGGGCCGAATATCGGACCCAAATCAGGTAGAATTGTCAGCCCTAGATGTATTCTGTCATTTATAAATATTTGGTTTGAACAGTGACGTCTAACAACGTATGTCAAACGTCACTAGTTTAAAAGAAAATATCGATGCTGGTGTAATTTATTCCCCCGTGTTAATCATAATGTGATAATTTTTCAACCCCAAATCTGTACAATGCCTTTGAAAAAGCATGATTATGAGTGAGGAATCTGTACACAACTTGACAAGTTTACAAGATGTGGTACTAAATCTATGCAGGCGAATATATAAAATATTTCATATGTCTATAAATTCTTTAAAAGTATTAAGCTGAGAAATGTTTGCATAATTTCCATAACTTGATTGTTTATGTAACCTGCAAAGTGAAATAAAAAAGAAGTTTCAAATGGCGATACATGACCCGGACTCGCCAAAATTCGCAAGATTTCAGGAAATGTTTATGATTTGCCTAATTGTTTGTAAATAGTAAATTCAATTTATAGGTGGGACCGTCACATATTTTTAAAGGAGTAAAAATGCCACCATATAGAGCTGCTTATCTCTGTTACAGTCCCTGAAATGTTCTACTTTACCACACGCATGGTGACCACATGCAAAGCGACCGGTGACCACACGCTGACCACAATTTGGTGAACGGAGAACGCACGGTGACCGCACCGTGAACAATTAATGAAAAATGACTAAACGCACTGTGACCGCATGCTGAATGCACGGTGACCGCACGCTGAACGCACAGTGACCGCACGCTAAACACATGGAAAAATGGTAAAGCAGAACGTTTCAGGGACTGTATATATGTCTCTGGTTTACCCTCATGCACGATTATAAGTACGATGTCTATACAGCCTAGTGATTCGATCAACATCAAATGCAAAAGATGTCAATTATCTATGGAATGTTTTCCACTTTTTGTCCATGATCTATCAAGCATATCGAAGTCCTGCAGTACAAAAATGGGTTGCGTAGTCAAAACTAGACTGAATTTAAAGGATTTGCACAATTTATCATTCCCGCGTGGATTTTGGTGTAGGTACTGGCGTGACAGCTTAAATGCTGTTCAAAAAGTGTGCAATTTGTTTTATTTTTGTACAGTCTGTATACATACATGTGACAGAACCGTCATGTCACAACTGGAGATTTGAAATTTTTCAGCTGGAGTTTTGGTCTGAAAACTGGAGATTTTTTATCGACATTTTTAAAAACGTTTTTTTGTGTCCATTGGTTAATGAATTACTATATTAAATCTTGGGGTTTTTTTGTATTTGTTTTTTATTTATTTTTTTTATTTATTTATTTTGTTTTTGTATTTTTGAAGGGTTAAGATCATTATTTTATGTTGAAAACATTGTCCGTTCTACATTTAATACATTGAGAAGTAATATAGGCCTATTTATTACAGAAGATACAAGGTTTCTGTATAGGGAACTTTATTTATGGTGGTACTGCTGCTAAACTAGTTAGAATATTCTGTGTATTGGTCCTCTCACGGCACCGGGTCCGGAGGACGTGATAGAACGTTCTCATGCTGATCACTGTAGGAGTTGATGTTACTGAACTGTAATTTGTTTTCTCTCCGTGTGTTTATAATCAGCTCTACATTAAGTGCAATAGGCATAATCTGGACTCTTAATTGCTACTATTTTAACACCACTTAAACTCAGACTTCCAGGTGCGCACTGTTGAAGTTCACTAGTTACGTAGTTTTCTTTGCTGGACAAGCATTTTAAAAATTCAAGTTACATTTCGACGGTTTCGGCATTTTGTCAAGTTATGCACGTGCCCAAAAAGCATAGTGACTGTCGTAAATATTTCCTTTGGCTTGGGTTGAAAACAACTTAACAAGCCATAAATATTGTGTGAGCTTATATCAATTTTTGTGGAAACGAGGGGTTATTTTATGTTGTCATACTTCTTTGATCGTCGATATACCAAGTTTTCGTCAACATCAAACAATCGACTCATAGTTTTCACAAGTGCTGTGATACATACTGACCAATCACTTAAATTTTTGCCTTTTAATCCTCATATAATTGGTAATTATCACTGATTGCTGTGTTATCATAAATTTACCTGAGCAGTGTAGACCTGTGACAGATTACAGGAAACAACTTTTACTGGTCTCGGGGGGTTTTCGAGACTTTTGATAGTTTTCATTGTCAACATTGGAAAATTTCAGTCAGATATTTTTTATTTTGTTGCTGAAATTTTGAAATGACGGGAGGAACAGGAGGGAGGCTCAAAATCAGGAGATTTTATCTCTTGCTTGGAGAATCACATGTATGTGTATATATCATCATGTATGTAATTGAAAAGGCGGATCATATAATATAGAACTTTATCCTCATCTATTCCCCTTGAACAGGTTGGGAACACTTCCCCTATAGCGAGTTCATCTCGCTAAAACGTGACTATCCCTCTCTAGCGAGAAAATAAATACGTACGATATACACGTGTTTTGCTGCTTTTCATGGAAATAATGGCAAATCCCATGCATTGCTCAATAAGTGCGACAAACAATGGACATTTGGACTTGACGACAATTACCTTGATAGAATTAATAACTTGGACAAGAAAATTCATTCTTAATCAACATTGCTGCATAAACTTGAGCAACGACGCTGAACCCAATACATGATCGGTAGCAGGGTTCTCATTAACGCCAAGAATCTCTGCGTAATTACGGCAACACAATTGATCGTCGGGTACGTCGACATTGTTTTATAACAGTGCATTCGCAGACTCGTCTGAGACCGCGTACCCGAATCATCTAAGGAAATTTCGGAGGATTTATTATGTCAGGGTCAGATCTGCTTATATACTGAATCCAGAAACTTCTGGTCAAGAAACGAAAGTGAAACACTCCTAAATTTTCATTACCAAGACATCTAATCTTTTTTTTTTAAGTTAGCGTGAAACGAAAGTGGAAGCATGATTTCCCATTACCAAGAACTCTTATTCATTCTTTTAGTACACTTGTGACATGTTTATGAGGTATTGATAGAAATATTATTAGTGATTTATCTAGTTCTTGTTACGATGATAATTAAAGTGAACACTTTCGCTGCCATCCTGGTAATGTTTTTTACATGTATATATTTTTTATTCATTTATTGCAATAAAAACATTTTTTCTTTTAAAATTTATTGTTTTTATGTGATGTACTTAAGTACTTATTGTTCTGGGATCAACCATTAGCTGGGCGCAAACGTTTCCAAAAATATGAAGTCCCGGGACCTACTTAACGTTTTAAAATAGCCTAATGAGAACCCTGTTCGTGAGCTACATTTATTTTGGTTTAACATATTTGTCAGTAAGGCAATATTCCGAATATAGCACTTTTTCTTCTTTTTTATGTGATTCTGTAAAATCCTCAGTGTTTTTCTTGATTAAACGGTATATATTTTTCTCGCTAGAAAGGGATAATCGTTCCGTGCTTTTAGACAAGATATCTCGCTATAGGCAGCTTATTTTATAGCTAGGTCAAGCTATTTGAAATAGCTTGATTTAGCTATTTTAAATCTTTCATCAAATTAATTTCTACACCCAGAAAAGTCGAATTTCACTGAGTGAATACATTTCATACTTACGCTCCTTAGAACACTATGGAAACAAGAAAAACTTTTTAAACTAGGTCCTTTAAAAAGAAATTGGATTTTAAATTTGCAGACATCTAGGATCATTGAGTTGTCAACCAACAGTTATCTAAATTACAGGCTACAATAAAAGTCAAAGTTGATGATGATCAAGTGAATAATGGATTGTCAATCATGAATCCCCATTGTGAATTCATCTTACTTTAACACGCTTCAACGCACACAGGGTAGAGGACAGTTATGAGAACAAAAAGGAATTCTTTTTGCATGAAAATAGCTAGTTCAAAGTATAAACATGTCCCAAAATTATTGTTCGACATTTTGGCAATGTCATTGTACTTATGAAACCCTATGTAATTCACTCTAAAATAGCTAAATCAAGCTATTTCAAATAGCTTGGTCTAGTTATATAGCTGGATAAAGCTATATAGCTAGATAAAGAGATTGTACTGGACCTGATAGGGGAAGTGTTCCCAACCTGTTGAATATAGTTGTGGATGTTACCATGGGCATTTTGTGTATGGGGAATTTTCATAAATGATATACAGTAAAACCTCGGTATATCGCCACCCGATATAATGCCACCCCCGCATAACGCCAGTGCAATATGCAGAACAGATTTCTGCACACGTTAATAAACCCGTTATTTTGCCACCCTCGCCTATCGCCATCCGCCAAGGCATTCTCGGAACAGAAGGTCAAATTACCGTTATAAATACCTCGATACAGCGCCTATACACAATGACCTGAAGCTATTAATTTCACAAGTCCGCGTGTGCGCACCGAATCGTAACGGCGGTCGCAACAGTAGCGGCTGTTTGAAACAGGTAGGTAGAACTAATTACTGTAATTGCTTGAATAAAAATCATCTCAAACTTAAACTGTGTTGGGCACTGCATTAGTTTATCATTAAAATGGATACGCCAAAACGAAAGAGATTGAATCTGGATTTACAAAGAAAACTCTTTATAACGCCACCCTCGCTATAATGCCAAAATGGGCTGGAACAAAAGCTGGCGATATATCGAGGGAACACTGTATATATTTTCAAGTAAATGGACATATTGACCTAATTCTAATTTACCATACTCTAAAACTAAATTTTAAATCACTATTTGATAAATATCATATGNTAATTCTAATTTACCAAACTTTTAAATCACTATTTGATAAATATCATATGATGATGCAAAGACAATGTCATGCTTCACTCAGCTCAGCCCAACAGTCACACCGTACATATATTATAATTCCGACAAGTAGCGGAAGAAAATAAAAACTAACCCATAGAAAAATGTGAAACTGACTTGAAAACTGCATTAGGTTTAGGAGATGGGTCAAAAGATTAGTGCCCATTTATAACCCTCATATTCTAAGTGAGATTTGGCTTGATTGGTGTTTGAATAGGTGGTACATTCCTTCTTTACATTTACGACCAAAAAAATGCATTAAAAACCATTGTTACCGTGTAAGATTGGCGAAAAAATGGAACGTTTCTCAAGGACGACAATTTATTCATGGAGAGCGCCATTATTACAGTTCCGCAGTTACGATTTTTAATGGGTTTAAAAAAAAAAAATTATTCCATGTCTGTGAAGCATATCAAAATATTGTAGTATGAATGAAATTTCAAGTGCAAACTATTTAATTAATTTTATGTTTTATTATTGTTAATATTTCTTGAAGATCCGAGGACCAGTTTATTAACCCCGCCACTATTTTGTTACCATCTTGACATAGCGACCGCATAGTAACCACATTATTGTAGTGAGCTGTGGACATCAGAAGAAAACATGAGCCAAAGACAGGTTTTGCAAGGTACAGAAATCCATTTTATTTTGATATATCTATAATAATTTATCATACAATGCATTATATTGATACAAGTTTTAAGTAGCCTTGGTAAATGAGCTGTGAATTATAAGAATGCATTACCCAGCCCTGGCCTGGGTGTTGAACATTGCATGTTGCCGGTGCAGCAACGTATTCTTATACTACCGTGTTACACTTTTCGACATTTCAAAATAATATAATAATATATTCCTAATTGGTTAATTACAAATCTAATCATCTAGATTACATTTCTTTTTCTCTTAAAATTAAAAAGTACCAGTTAGTACTTAATTCAATGAGAAACTATACATAATGTAGATTTACTATATTTATTGAAAATCCAGATTTAGGGTCACTAATAGCCATGCAAGTTCAACTTTTAACGTATAGGATAAACTTCCCCGGTCACAAATTTTGACCAGTAAAAACGACCGACCAGCTATAATTAGCAGCTATACAATGGATAATGAAGGATGGAGTTGTATGGGAGTCATTATGGTAACATCACCCCCCCTAAGTTAAACAGTGATTCTTTAAGACTGATTGTAATATATAAGAAGATAAAACATACTAATTAACAAAATTATCATGAAGGATTCTAGCCATCAAGGACTTTGTATTTTCAATATTTTCGCAATTTGGAATTTAAAATTAAGGTTTTCCTTTATCAGTAATTGTCACCGTGGTGTGTTTGTGTAAAGAAAATGTACATGGAAAATAAAAAATTGTGTTCACCCCATTTTACATGCCATGCCAATATTCTAAGCACCAACATTCTAATTTCATCATATCATCTGCAAAGGCCTATATACACAACTCCATGACATTTCATCTTTTCTAAATAATGTTATTCCATTGTTATCCGCTTATTTTGCAGTTTTGAGCAGTACCAGAAGGCCAGAACGATTTGTTCAGACTGTGGCCGAGTTAGCCAGCAGGCCCATGAAATCGAAACTCTTCAGATGCAGGAGTTATTCCTTCTACGTCCGCTCCTACTGGACATTGTACCCACAATCCAGCAGACAGCGGCCCGGCTCTAGGCAGACATGGCCAACTACAACGATGATCTAGCAGAGGCTGTTAGTCAAGGAGATATCTTCTCCCAGCTTGTATACTCCCTGCTGAACAAAATGTAAGAATCCCCCCCCCCCCCAAATGAAGGGAGAGAGAGAGAGACCATTAAATCAACATAACATCATGAGCAAATAATTGGAGTAATCTTTGTATTCAAATTGGTAATTTGCTGAAAACTGAAGTATTTCTGCATTTGGACTATGCAATTAATCCGGATGGATATAATATTATTTTCAGAGATTCTACAAGAAGGCCGCAGCGTTTGTCCTGAGGGCAGTGGCTAAACACTCCCCAGCTCGCTCAGTCTGTATGGACTGTGGGCCCTGGATGCTCTAGTGATATGTTTGGAAGAGTTTTGACCCAGGGTCAAGGAGTCCGCAGCCTGGGCCCTGGGATACATCGCCCGTACAATGCTGGTGTGGATGTCGGTACTGTGATATCTAGTGCCATTATAAATTATACAATGTATAGGTTGTCAATTTTCAAGCACAAGTTCATAGTCATTATTTTTTATATCCAGTTAGTTTCTCAGCTTTGCAAGAGATCTTTACCAAAACAATATTGTAAATGCTGTGAAATCATTTTAATTTGGTGGGGCCAATGTTTCGTGGGTAACCAAATTTTTGCTGGTTCGTGGGATTTAATTTTGTTGGTGATTATCAATAATTGTGAACGACAAATATTTATAAGTTAAAAGGGAAATAAAACATGTTCGTGGGACGTAAATCGTGGGTAAGGGTGACCCACGACATTGGTCCTCCATGAACAATTGATGATTCCAAAGATACTGTTGAACTTTAGTATCTCGTAATGATATCTTGAATACCATGGTAATGTTGAAATGATTCGGAATCCCAGCCACCTATTTCATAAGTATTTTTACCCTTGATGCCTCGAATCCATGGATATCTCTTACTTTTTCTGCTCCCATCAAAGTTTGAGATAACAAGGTTCGACTGTGTTTTAAAAGTTTGAGTAGGATTGCAAGATTGGCTGTTACCTTTACAAATCCATCAATTGCTGACCATAATATTTTATATTGAGAAAATTCAAAATAACTCATAATTTCTTTTGTCCAGAATTGGCTCAGGCTGTGGTAGATGCTGGTGCGTCCCCCTTCTGGTTGTGTATCCAGGAACCCGAGCTGTCCCTGAAGCGAATCGCGGCATCAGCTTCAGCGACATCTGTAAACACTCGCCAGAGCTAGCGCAGACCGTGGTCGTCATGCTGCGCTATCGCTCACCTAGCTCAGATGATCCTTAATCCAGACGCAGAAACCAAGTTAGTTGATGATATCATTTCAAGTAGGGCTGCGATCGGGGAAATTTTCGTATCGCCGATATATTGTGCAGTATTTTCAAATGTATTGCGATATGCGATGCAATATTTTCCAATAAGAATACAAACGATCTTTTCTCTTAATTCATTTGTCCCATGCAGAATATATGTACATGAAAAAAAAAAAACCAAGTGTCTTGAAGCTATAGTCAACACAATAGCACTTCGCCACTGTCACTCCGTTGCTCTGTTGGAAGTAGAAAAAAATAATACTTAGTGTTTGAGTAATCCAGAAATGCTTCAGCCATATGAAACGTAAATATAGATTGAGAAATTCTCGAGTTTAAAACGTAATTTCTGAGCGCCAAACATCTCCGAATATACCGGTATTGAAAATACGCATCGCGATACGATATTTTTTTTAGAAACGAATCGCAATATATCGGAATACCGGTATTATCGCACAGCCCTAATTTCTAGTACTGTGAATGCATTTAAATTCTGGGTGGAAAATGTTCTTGAGTAACCAAAATTTTGCTGTTTCATGGGGACATGCCGGTTAATTTCTTGGGTAATCATAAATAATGCAGATACGGCATTTAATATTTGTAAAGATATAAAAGAACAATAAACATGTTAATGGGGATGTTAATTCGTGGTAGAGTGACCCAAGAAATCACGAACAGGGTCTATGTTTACGGCAGTATGCGGATCCAGACAGATGAGGCATACTCGATATTGCCCTGAAAATGTTTTGTAGCATTGGATTTGGTCTGGGTTGGACTATGCGATTTCTTCGGAGGAGCCTGAGGATGGGTGGCTTCTTCTGTGGTTACATCCACGTGATCATTAGTGATGATTTCAAAGTAGATTTACAACTCCATGAGGAGTAGAACTAGCTAATTTCTTTTTACTTGTGAGTACTTATATCGCAGAAGAATCATAGTTGTCAAATCTGCGAGAGCATGAATTCATGGTGATCTGCATT
>CAJDSM010049131.1:0-16508 GCA_903981925.1 Ostrea lurida | reverse complement strand
TCAGGTTACGAACTGAAATACCTCTCTTATCCCTATGCAAATTTCTAAAACAGTAAGACAAAATGTGTCACACATTATGCTCTAATGTTGAACTCTGCGACTTTGGACGTGATGTTCTTCTAATATTAACATCACGAAATTAAATAAAGGCTTATTGTAGAATCTGAGAGATGTTGCCCTACATGAATCCAACAATCCGTGGGGATGTCGCGTACTACCGCCTTTAAATACCATAGCAATTTTTTTGCAAGGTGTGTGCTTTGTGTGAAAATTACTAGATTCTCGATATGGCAAAAACCTATCTGAGTTGAATCTCTATGGGAGAAATGAGCCTCAGCTAGTAGGGAACATCCTCATTAGGTATAATTTCATATTTCAACTTTGTTGTGGTTCAACTAAATCGTGGGCACCCTCAGTCGGTATGGCAGTGTTATGTAGTCTAAATTTTAGTGTTTACAATATATTATTGTAATAGCATAATGAAGGGAAATTGATATTTATCATATAAACGTCGAGTTTGTGCTCCTCATGTATTGTACTTCAGAATATAGTATGTACTTACCAGCCTCATAGCAGGGACTTTGAGGTAAAGGGAACATGATAATTAAATGACTAACGTATATATCCCTGTCAGGTTGACTTAATTAACAATGAAGTACGGGCATTTAACAATAGTAGCGACATGGGGAACTCAATTTTAATATGAATAACGGAGCATTACCAACATGTAGTAATTTAGGTTTGATGCCCTGGCATACTATTACTTAGCTGGTTTAACAAACCCATTCCTTAAATATATTAATGATTAGAGAAAGAATGATCATTTCACTGGTAACCAAGAGAAAATGTTAAATACGAACCACAAAACCCAGTCTTCGGGCGGTAACGTTGACTCTTAGCGCGTGTTGAATGTTGCGGCACGAATTAACATGCCTTGTTCAACAGAGGCGCTGGCGCTTTTCGCGCTCAGTGTCCTGCTGGTTTTTTCCGCTGTTGGTTGTGATCACTATACCCAATATAACTACCAGTAGCCAGTGCTATCTTGTAATAGTTAAGCAGTTTGTAGTAGCCTTGCACAGGTCCATTGATATACTTGATAGCGCCACAACAAGATCAAATAGCTCCTCTGATCACTCCGGACGATGATTTCTGATTCACGCGCATGCGATATCAATTCCGGCCATATTTTGCCTTGTTATAATACGGGATTGGTGCTTTGGGTTCGCGGGGAGAACTTGTTCCGAATAGAAAAGTGCACAATTTTAATTGGGATGAAACGTAGGAAACTTGCGGGCGATCGTAGCGTCCCAATTCGTGTTAATATATATTTTTTTCACCATTCACAGCAGTCTAAATTTTTTAATGTGAACATAAGTTTTGATTAATTATTTTGCGATCGCGATGTCTGCTTGAATTTTATGCATTCGGGGTTCTGTATTGATTTTTGCGCACAGTATACGAAGGTCTGTTAACGTTATTTGCACAAAGGTATGACTATTGATTTTGTTCTTTTTTAGTGTTTGGTCTGTATTTGTATTTAGTATGTTTTTAAAATTAGTTGTTATTTTGCAATTTAGTCTGTTATTTTACCTTTACTTCGACCGTTGGGTTAGCCCATTAGCTTGTGATAATAACACACATAAGGTAAAGGATTTCATGTTAATGACAACAAAAGGAAATATCAATGGGGGCAGTTAGTTCAGTGGAACTTTGAAGTTGCTAGCGCCGTTACATTCACCATTGTTTGGAAGTATTACCGTCTTCTAGCTGAATGTCTGTAGAACTGTTGCTCTTAGGATCACGGCACCCGTCTGATGCTTCTCGCCAGTCTGTAAACTTATAAAAGTTCGATTACTTTTCTCGCATCGTTACACCTTGTCTGGTGTGCTGAAAAATGAACAAAGATCCCGGTTGATAGCACGTGGCGGGAGGGTTAACAAAACTGACCGAAATGTTACTCAAAAAATTGACAAGTAATTAGTACCTAGTGTTCGTGTGGGCGATTAAGTTTACCGTCGTTAGCGTTTAACCACACCGGTGATAATGGCTGTGCGGTCCCGGCGATTCTACTGCCCGGCCTAAGAGGAGGACTGACGAACTCACCGCTGTGCTACGTTCAATTTGACGGCGCGGAGAGGACTTTCGCCTGGCCTCAGCAGTGAAAACTTTAGAATGGATACCAGGACTTACAGACAAATTTTTGTCATGCTTACTGTTTTTCTCCAATATCGAAGGCATTCAGGTAAGAGAGGTTTCAACAAATAGACCGTGTGAACTGTAATGAGTGTTTATCAATAGTGGCAAGAGAATTGATCAAGATGCACGTAAATTTCGCTTGACTTGTTTTCTTACTAACACGGTCCTGCATTATAAAGTGTTTGTCTACCACCGCGGGGATGCATATATAAGCTTTCCTTGTTATTTCTTAACTCCTACTAGCGGTGACTTTTATATGCTGTTTTTCTCTCACAACAGCGGTATAGACATATAATAACTGCTGTATTTCTACTTACGCGGATGCAATTATAGTGCTTGGTTTCTACCACGCGGTGCATTATAATGCCTGTTTTCTACGCAGCGCGGTGCATTGTAATGTGTTTTCTACGCAGGAATTGCATTTGGGGTATAGATGTAATTTTACTGTATTTCTGCGGTAATTAGTATGAGAGATTTACGTATACCCTATTCTTTGCAGGCTTTGAAGAAATAGGGTATTGTTGGACCGGATAACATGTAAGTCTTTTGGTTTGTTATTCAAAGGTTGAAAATTATTAATATGTCTGTACAGGGTAATCGAAAATGTCTGATATAACTTTAAGAAATGTAAGTGTTATTATGCCTGGCGAACAAGACTAGCTGCCAATTATTGATAGGTACCAGAAAATAACCGTCTATGATAATTTTTGAATTCAAACAAATTAATATTATAAGTTACCTAGTATGATAACGGTTGTTATGTGTGCATAATTCAGGGACATATGCATAGTAGACGAAAAGTTTTGAAGTATGACTCGCAAGATCAATTGTGTTTGGTTGAATTACAGATATTCCAGGTTCATATAGTCTTGGGTTTTTTAGCTATATTAGAACATCACGACAAGTTCTTGAAGTACTCTACTATTCACATGGGTACACCATTAGAGGATGTATGTATGGTAGGTGGGAGGAAATCTACTATGTTCATTACTCATTCCACGGTCTATCGAAGTATCGCACTTTTGTGTGCGTTTATAGATAGAATCCGCAAGATGTGTTTCTTCCGATGTTTGTCTGGGATATTACACCGAGAAAGGCACAATTTCAAATTTTCTCATACGAGAAACTCTATTTTATCTACCTTACATACTACCATTATATGATAGACGGTGACTAGAGCCATGTAGTTATAATACCTCAAACTTGGGTAACAGAAAAAATAGAGTAATCGGCGCTTGTATTAATACATATTCTTTATTTGTTATTAGCTGAAACTATGTATATCTTAGACACGATAAAGGAGTTCACTTTCGATCACAAAGTACTGTTATTACAAATTAAAGCTTGTCTAATATCTCCCTCATAAAGTTACTATAAAAACTTTATTAGTGTCACTAATTTCATCTCAAAAGCACAAGATTGTATATGGAAGTGGTATAACTCACCCGGTTTTATAACCAGGCTGATGCAAAAGTTTGATAAAGCTACTTATTGATTATTTCAGTCGATTTGTCGGTGGGTTACTAACTTTTTGTACTCTTACATCTGGTTACTGATGATTACTATTTCCACGATTACAACGTCGTTTCCCACCTCTCTCTGAATTTTCTGGTTTATATTGCTTTAATCCGTGTTTTATTTTTTTCTCATATGGCGCTATTCGAAGTCAGTCAAGCATTCTTAATACTGTCATTTCTCAGGGCGACTATCCATCAAGCCCTAAGATGAATTTCATGCCCCAGGATCCTCCAGATCCCACCTATCTATTCATTGTGGTCTTAGAAAGGAAGTCAGCAGACGCGACGATAAACTCTTATTTTTAAATAAATAAGTGAAAGTATTTTAATGGAGACTCAACGAACATGGGTTCTTCTGCCTATATATAACGAAGTAAATGCTACTTGCTAACACTTGATAAAGCTAACATATAAGATATATATGTATTAGTAAAAGGAACCGTTGAATGTACTTGTAATAGGTGATAGTTATTCTTTCTGATACCGAAGACTTCACATTTGATGTGGTCTTTTTACCGCCTGCGACTCCACCTTCTTTCTCGTGTGTGAGAATATAATTGCACGAGTTCAAGCTAAAATATCTACTTAGTTTTTTGCTCTCTACATAGTGACTATAATTCTTTGTCATTGGACAGTAGCTGGGATTGGGTGGGTGCCGCAATTTATTTTCATACCTGAACATGGTGGAAAAATAGTTATGAAGAAGAACAGAATAGATATTTGCGGTTCCGAATATCTTCTCAGTGCATGATTTCTAAACCGAGTAATCAGGTTTAGATTTCTGTGCGCTCTCCAACGTACAGCGATACCGCCTCCACTCCCACTACATACTTATCAAATCGCCAACCTTAGGACTCCACTTGCCTTTCCGTTTAAGTGGTTAAAATATGGGTTTCAGCATTATATTGCTTATTTGATATCATCGTAATGGTGCCTTTCGAAAACTACAAAACCACTGACTGCTTATCATAAATCACAATGATTTGGTAATTTGAAATGGAAATCATTTGATTATATTATGCAATACTACTTTTTATTAATTTGTCATGAGTGATGAGTCATTAGAGCGTGGGGCTACTTCAATTTTCTTTATTGCGAACTTTTATACATATGACGATTATTCCCAATCTACATTTGAATTCTTTTGGACATTTTCTAAGATTATTACCCAAAAATTGAATTGACGAATGCCCTCATTATTGAGTCTTATGTCGGTTCGCAATTTGGGGGTCCGGTTTAGAGTTGTCACTTATTTCGCACTGTCGGTGTTGGTATTCAGTCCTACCATTATGTGCACTTGATTGCTATCGGATTGATGCTGGCCTGAAAGGATCTAGGGAACATAGAAGTTATCTCACTATAATCTTCTAACACAGTTTTGGTAGGATTGTGTTCACACCTGCTTTTCCATGAGCTGTCTCTGAATGTACTCAGTCCCAGCACTTGAGATTACATTCGGGTAGATGAGGGCTTTTGACCCTAACATTTCATAGGAAGATTACCTAATATTTAAATTAGGCAACTTTTGATAAATCTTCGTTGGCTAACTTTTGAGGCAGGGTAACTGTCTTGAGATAGAGCGTCTAACACGAATATGCTTAATTACATTCGTGTCTCAAGAATTCAAGGCAGCTGTTCTCAAACATCTTAGACCGTTTGCAAACTCACAATTGAACTTGGCATGGATCCTACCTTGATTTTATTAAAGTATGAGTGCACTTTAATGGTTGTTTTAGGTTTAGAAGATCTGAAAAGATGTAAAACTTCACCTTTGGAAAACTTCCTGTTATTGCTTGTATAATCGTTCGTGTGTTAATTATAAAGGACGTAATAGCTTTGATGACTGGGTCAAGTGTCTACATGTATCTGCACATCGGCATAGATAGCCGAACTATTCTACACACTGAGTATTCACTAACTCCGGGAAGATAATCTCGTCTCACAATTTTTGAACCAAATAGCCACAGATCAGCGTCTTTTCATGTAGAAACGAAAACCGCGTTCGGCTATGCTCGAAAATGTAGGACTCAGATCGATTTCTATATTATATTGTTTGGATTACATTGCGGCTGAAATTTCATGTTTATTAGCATTACGATGACAAGAGTTTGTTGTTGAGCCTCGCTTGTGGATTCATACGTCGAACTATAGATGTTTATTTGTTACGCACCGACTAGTTAATATCTCCATGTGGACTATCGAATTGAGATACCGATGACTTTTCATATCATCTCGACTTCTTTTTCATCGTGCTTTTGCACATCTCCGTAGGTTTAATAACTGGCAATATGGTGTATACATTTGCCTCGAAGCTGCTAGGAGATAGAAAAAAATTCGACTTGTAGTCACTTGGACTACCACATAGGTGCGTATGAAATCTAGTATATCCACGCGTAGCTAACAGTATCATTGGAGGGCGTTTGAGGTTCAAGTTATTGTTCAAAGCGGGTCAGGTCCAACAGATAGTACCTAATGCTGTTTAATCTTGTCTGGCCACAGTTTTCACTTCGACAGACGCTATGGAGATCGGAATTCAATTAGCGGACCCTCTTGGCCCGGGCCCGAAAGAGTGTTGTTGAAATTTGTAGTGCAGTTCAATGGTTAGAGTGAAAAAAACGAGTCACAATTGCACATAGTATGTTTTTGTGTTGTCATTGTCCACAGGCCATCAACTTTTCATTGCAGGCTGTCGGATTGAGGAGATTGGGGACTAATATACCAAAGATTTCGCCTAACGAAATCTGATGTCTAAGTACCTCAATGACGAGAGTTGTAGCTTGTACGCATGAAATGTTATTCCCAATTAGGACTCAGGGACCGATCTATGGCTATGGACTGCGCAAGTCACAATATTATGGGGACCTCTAATGACGTATCTTCCGCTTAATCAACTCAATATGATGGGAAATTAACAAATGTTTGGTTTCACCCTGGTTAACTGTTTTTAATTTGGAGTTTTCTTTATCTCTAGGTGTTGTATAAGAACTAGTATTGCCACATTCGGTTTTTCTGCAATTCAAAGTCATGCCCGATTATATTGAACTCAACAATCTATGTTTCTTAAAAACGTCGACAAATTGACATACAAAATGCTAATACTGTTAAGCACGCAGTTGAATATTAGGAAACTTGAAATTTAAATAAGCTCAACACTATTTTCATGAACTCGCATTGTAAAATTACGATATAATTGTATTTGGGTTGTCATTACAGACACCTACTCGGACACTATAATAAGAGATTAGCAGTTGAGGAGCAGAATGTCGACAAGACGATGTTCTTGATCGCAGATTTCAGTGTAGGGCACATAGATTTGTCCTCAGCTGAAAAACTTCAATCTCCAGGAATGTGTTCATCGACAGTTTCTGTCATCATGTGTAGTGTTTTTCGAATTGCCATTGTCGGGATATTTAGTTTTCAGAGTTCGTTCTGCTTATGACCTCTCTGTATGACCTCATAGATCGAGTCAACACGTAGTTGAGAAGAAATGGCACAATTTCTTGTGCGATTTTACGCTTTAAAAACACTTAGTTATGTGAGCAAATCTGTTTTACGCATCTGCTGAGTTCGCACTATGGATAAGGGTGGTTTGCGGAGGACATGATAATTTTGATAAGTATTTTTGGTATTTTGGTCGTTGAAATAGTCTCCGTATGGTCCTGACCCCCTATCATGATGCGTTGAGTGGAGGGGTGACGATGACCTTTTATCGAGTAGGGTCAGACAAGACTAGCAAGGTAGGAGGATCACGTTTTGTAACATGTTAGTATATGGGAATTGATCTCTGTTGAATAATATAAATTTAGATCTTCTCTACGAAGAATCGTGTTTTTTGGCGACACTCCTAGATATAAGACAGTCATTCCGTAGTTTATTTCCGACACAAGAGCCTTTCCTGGTTTAGTCGGCGGATTTTTTGAAAAAGATGAGATCCAAATAAATTTTTTCTCTATTCAGATCCTTCCCAGAATTGGTGTAGTTTTCCATTAACTTTTAAGACAGTCCTAGTGGTATTGACCACATTTTAAAGGCCGTGTATCACAAGTGTGATATGCACAGGTTTACAATGATTCTTCATGGCTCCAGACATTTTCCACTTGCGCTACAATTTTAAGAAAACATTTTGGTTTTAACGAAGTACTCTAATACCTTCGGTGTAAGGGATTCTCGCGAGGTATTATGTGTCAATGATGAGAGGATCTAGGCCGTCCCATTCACACATGTGTGGTCGTGGATAATGCACTCGACATTCAAGAGAGCATAAGGTGACAGTCAAATCATTTCTTGAACTATTATATATACAGTTTAATCATTAAGTTAGCTGTTTAATAGATTTTCTTTATTGTGGCGAATTATTTTCCTTTTGCTCATTCTTTGTTTTGATATCATTATTTGATTTGATTTAACAGCAACTCGTTACTCGCCGCTGCTCTTTAGGTAGCTTACAATAAAATAGGTGGATTTTTGAAGAGGCATGCCTGCCTGTTATTGTCGTTGATTCGACCTGCTACTTTGGGTTGGCGTGAAAGGACTAAATGTCCCGCACACTCTACTATGCGGATAACTTTATTTTGATCTGGTCAGGTCTCCGGCCTCTTCGTTTCAACTCACAACTGGACTTTTATACATTTGCATCAAATTTGACTCTATCTTGTTTTATATTGTGAACATGTTGACATGGTTTGTGCATGTTTCCCTGGAGAGGTTTTGTCTTTTACCGCTCAGGTGTTTTTCTTCGTATTTAGGTAACGTATTGAGCTGTTACCTTTCCGGACTAGGAACTGTTACATGCGCAACGTTAAAGTTGACTCGCAAAAAAATATCCCACATTTGGCGCACTCAACTAATCCATATGGTCGGAGTAATATTGCAACGTAATCACGTATCGCTTTATGATTTGACGTTTAATATTTGTAAAACAAGACCAAAGTGTGCATGGACGTTTTCGAAATCCAAACAAAAGTTACATAATCCGTTATGAAATTTTGAATTATATGCTGTGAAAATCCGTGATGTCATTAGTACGTGAGAAAAAATACTGTAGTAAAATAGGAGCGATTAATATGTTTGCAGAACATGGCAGTTGCCCTGGATAAACAGTTTCGTAACATTTTCTTCTCGGAAAGCTCACTGTCGAAATATCGTTTGCAACTGGATTCTCTCACTGCACTCAAGTGCTAAAGTTTATTACACATGTCTGTAAGATCGCAAGAGACAACGTACAGAGGAGTTCATCTACTACGATAAACAAAAGTTCTCAGTGTCTGTCTCTCAATAATGCATTACCGCGCTGCAGAAAGCTGATCTCTCTCGAGAATGAATACATGACGATCACTCCTTAATTCTTTGAAGGTGGAACGTTAGTGAACTGCACCAGTAATTCTTAGTAAAGTTGTGCAAAATCAAACTATTTTCAAATCGCGCCTCGTGATGTTGATAATATTAAGAACAGGAGGGAAAGTATTACGACTGAGTCGTTTTCGATCTGATCATCTCCATTAAGCCAAGGTGTGTGATAGTTATTTACAACTTTACGATCCATTTCGCGTCTTAAGCAAACCAAGTTACTTTCACAGTACTAGCTTCTGGTATTTGTGGTATTGTCAATGAGAATTCTCTTCTGGCAAGACTCCTAGACGGTCCTCGAGACATCATTTTGATGGAGAACTATAACAAAATGTAGTGCACATAATATATTTGGTTGAAAACGGGCGTTATATTTGAAATGCTGAACATTTGGCGTGACTACAAATTTAATTCCAGAATTTAACATGGTTGAGTTGTGGAATTTCAAGACGGAGGAAAGCAAACACGGATGCAGGAAATTTACTCAACTGAACATATTTTGCGCTTTAGTTGGTCTCCGTATCTTAGATAATTTCACTTTTGGCTTTCCTAGCGAGTATTTATGCAGCATTGGTGTTCCTGGGAAACGTGATGATGCTACATGAAAATTTCTAATGCTCGACGTTCTCTGTTATTGACGTCCCCAGAACCGAGCGCATTTGTGGCTGAAGGTTAGTCGTAGATTTTCCTTGGAATTTTTAAATACTATGACAATATGCCTTGCGAACAAAACACTTTGGTATGAACAAAAATGACAAAACACTCGTCAACTGAAGCTAATCTAAGTGTTTACACTGCAATCCCACTGTTGTTCGTAATGAGGTTTCTATCCATACAATTCTGTTGTGCTCATGGCTTCTGTAGTGTGTGTACTTCATGACGGCATATTTCGAGCGCCGACAAATCGGGCACAATTGGATCCGCATTAGGATAAGTAATCATTGTATATAGTGGCCCATAGCTTGATCTTGCCCTTGGCGCAATGTTGAGATTCAGATGATCAGGAAGATGCCCTTTCCAGTTTATTTATGCCTAGATTTGTTTTAGGCTTAATTGCTTGGTATGTAATACAGGTATGTTTATAGTTTACGGTATTTTCTTGATTCATCAAAATATTTTTTTCCTACACGCCGCACCATTGCTGGTACTGATATTGCAGGTTATAGTTAATATTTAATTAGACCTACATTTTATAAAAAAAAGTAGATTTAGAAGCAAAAATACTGTTTATAGTAATTAAGTTTCAAAGCTTTTTAGAGACAGTCGGATTTCCACACATTCGCCCGCTAAGACGTTGAAAGCCTACAGGACGCGCTCTGTTCACAATGCCGGAGTACAAGCTCATTCCTCTCAAGTGACAACCCCTTTAGACAAGTGAATGATCAGAGATTAGATTTGAAAAGTTGGTGTATTTCCAAATGGATTTTCCATGTTGCCGCATCTATCACTAGTGGTGGGAATTTTGCTCGTTTCATTGCTTAGAAAAGTTACGGGAACGTTACAGTAACAGAGAGTGACTGTTTCGATAGAATTGTATCATCAGGACAGGATATTTCTATACCAACGAACTCATAGAACGACATTCACATAGTACAGGATTCACAATTAACAATACACTCAGTACATGTGTCTCCGATGAATACACTCATTCAAAAATCTGTCTTCACATTCCTACCCACCATATCATAGAAATTTATTTGCTTCCAAAAGTGATGTTCGTTTGACATTTTCAAGAAAGTTGCGTATATAATTTCGTTATTACCTTACATAGTATATATGTTTAATGTATTGAGAAATAATGTGAAAAGGCAGTGTATTTAGAATATTATTTCTTAAATTATGTTTAATTGTAACTTGTTATGTAAACCATCTTTAGGGATACATAAACAGATGATCTACATGTGGGCCCTGGTTTGCACTTGAATCACAACATTGCAGAGACATGTACGCTATTCAGCAATAAAATAGTGTAAATGTCGCTTATAACTGGTCTTCTAAACGACTTTTAATATAAGTGCTTATATGTGGTTGTGGATTTTTGATAACATGATATCGAATAGGATTGCGCAGATTTTCATGCTCAAAATAAATGTTTTTGACTTTAAGAATTCAACCAACCTATAGGGACACATATGTGTCCGTCATCACTGCACGGCCAAATCCACTCATGTACGGACTAGGACTTATGACTAGGATAGTCTTTAACACAGATAATAATTTGATAGCATTTAGTAGATGTCCTTCGAACAAGAAATTTAGTGCAGTGCCCTCTCTTTTGGAATGTAAAATAGCAAGTTTTCTAGGTTTCCTAGCCAAGCAGTGTCAAACCTTAATTTTCAATTGCCAAATCTTTATAGTTCCAAGTCGATTCGATCATATCGTCTAGTGTTGACGCAACATATGTCAACTTGCGCTCTTTGGTAGAACCATTTGTACAAATTTTAAACTTCTTCTACATCTCTCTCTCGTTTCTTCTCGTCTCTCATCTCAATCTCAGATCCCCTGGTGTTCTCGGGTCTAATAATAAATAAGGCCCCCATCTCATTGTACGTTTTCGTAAAGAGATACTTGAACTTAGCGGCGGTTCATTGCCCGGGATGTCATTCGATTTGAGACCGGATTTAAACCGAGAAGGCCCTCCGTGTCGACATGCATGTCATGGCTCACGAATTATAAGAAGTTGCTCCGTCATTGATCAAAGGTGCCGCTGAGTGCTTGCATAGGCCCTAAAGGGTTTTGCAGCCCTTCACGCGGGCAGTAGTGAAGTTTTCTCATCCTGATGTGAAGATTATTTGCTATGACGCTCGGGACCGGGGATAACAAAATACTTCATCTCTTGACTACTCCGTGCTCTTCTACTCCTCTCTTCTCTCTCTCTTCTCTTGTCTCTTCTATCGATCTCTAACCTCAGCTCATACTCTTGTGTACGTTAGAATCAAATAGATTAAGAAGCAGGTATCAACCGGGGATTTAATGTATTGTGTTGACTTATATAGTTTGTTGCTACGGTAGCAAGACATATATTCCCTGTAAAGATCCAGTTGGGTAATAACTAAATTCATCATGACTCTAGTGTTATATGTTTTCCATAGTTGCTGCTGCGATGAAAAGGTATCAGAAAATAAGTGATACGAACGGCATTGTTTCTCAGATGTATTAAGGTTGTTTCGGAAACAACACACCCTCAAAATGGCACGCTGATATATAGTAAGGACAGCAAAATGGAAAGAAGCCTGAGTGGCGCGACTGTACCCAGGAATCAGATCTACATCATTTGACTAGCAGAAGACTAAAGAAAACTTAATACTCTCTCATCCTTTGCTAAAAACAAAATGGTTGGACTAGGCTTAACTAGACTAAAAATGACATAATGATTACGATTTATTGCTCTGAAGTCAGGGAATACGTACCTGGAGGGATTACAGATAGTATGTAATGTCTTTTTACACATGGGTACATTTTAATAGACAATAAATATTTGATGACAAGACAGTGATCACTGGACAGAGGATAGTGTTCAAATTTACCAAGAGAATGCAGACACCCCTCTCCTGTAGGTGGAGATGGTTCAGATGTAAAGTTTGAGGAGTTAGTGGTAAAAAAGTATGTAGTGGAAGTGCAGAGGTAAGGGGTGGATGTACCAGAACATAAAAGCATTTGTCCACAACGAGTCGTGTTTGACAGCTGTGCACAACATCAAAACCCCAGGAACTAGAGATTAGTTGGTTGATTATTATTGTCTTACATTTTATACTTAGTGTTACAGTCTTATGAAGGTAATAGTTCTCGACAGTCCCATATATTTGACAATCAAGCCGACTGATAGTAATGCGCCGACTTTGAATAATCACACGTACTAAGAGACCACATCCAGTACTTTACCCTCGTCTATGAGTGCTTAAAAGATTAATCCACATGCGAAATTGTTTTAAAAAGTTATTGGTAAGAGATGCTATATTGCCATAGGAAGATGTGACACTGTCTATAGTTAAAGGTACCCCTTGAAACGTTTTAACGTGTTTTGACCATTCTAGACGGCTGTAAGGAGCTTTAAAATGGTCAGAGTTGACTAAAGTATCTAGAAAGTAAATGGGCTTCCCTCTGCGTCGCGATCAGCATGCGATGCTTCAAGGTTGACTACTGTGCGTATCCAGCGAGTTTAAGCTATTACAATCACCGGCTCTCTTTAACTTACCGTAAATGCAGATTCAAATTTTTGTTCTTCCTACTTACTCTGATCGATTAAGGCGAATCAATGAATGGCTCATTTCGGTCTACGCGACTAGGTAGGCCAGTGCTCTTTACCTGCTCGGCAGCAGCGTATTCCCACGCGTGTTACTCTTTCATATATCTGGATATGTGGTGGTTCATCCGATGTTGCTGTAGTTACTTTTAATTAATCTTTATTTAGGATTTTAACCTTAATGCAATTTCTGTCAGGTGATTCCCAGCTGTTAAAAGACGACTATATTGACATTGTTCAACAACTTGGCAGACAGGTCGTATTCAATCAGAAGAAATAATAAGCCATTCCATCATACACAATATTGTAGACCGATAGATAAGACGTCAAAAAAGAATCATATAACGAAAGGTATAAAGATGAGTTCAATTGCATTTTTGGACGAAAATAAATTATGTGGCTGCATCCATAAGCAACTGTAAATCCAAGCCCCTCAGTGTTTCCAGCTTACTTGTTTATCTACCATGTTACACAAAAAGATGTACCTATGAGGGAAATGATAAAAATATTGAAAAAAAAAAATATTACTTACCTACCTTGTGGTAATCTTAACAAAAGGAACCTGAAACTAATAAAAATTAATAAATGCATAGCACTTTATACTACGTTGAAGCCGTTCACGTCTCCACATTGATTTTCAAACAATTAGTTATGTTAAACCACTCGGGTATCAGTGACTAAAACCGATCTTCGCTCTTCAGTCGTAGATTAATCACATTAACAAACCGTACAAAAGGAGACTATTTAACATAATAAACCAAATGATGACTGGACTAACTTTTATGCTGTTAATACATGACCAATATGTATACATTGTCAATGACTCATCGGGATTTACAGCGAAAAGGAAAGTTGAAATAAACTCATATCTTGATGCTGATAAATTCTTACGAGGTAAAATATATTAACTAAATCATAAACATGGGAATTTGGTATCTTTTCTTAAAGAAACACATATACAGACATCTTGATAGTTGTTCTTATATTGAAAAGTGCAAGGTACCAACGGATCTTTGAGCGCGACAATATACAAAAGGTTAACACATTGAGTTCTAGTCTAACAGATACTGCTTCAACAGCAATATAACAAAGCGGTAGTTGTATGTATTAGAGAGTCTCTATATCAGACAATCAAGCCGCCCTTAACACACTATTCTGAGATATCTTGATAATTATCAAGCGGAACTAAAACAATAATAATCCTAAAACTTACGCAGTGTCTAATGAATTGTTGTAAGGTTGGCTAATTGGCGAACTACTAATGATCGATCATAATTAATATTTTTTGGCCATACCAGTTACCAATAGACCGATTAAATCAGTGTGAAGCAGAATTGAAATGCATTGGGCATTATAGGAACGGCGGCGATATAGGTAAAATGTGGGATTAACAAAAAAGCACTTCACCAGTCCCCGACGAGAATTGATTGTTGTTTTGGACACACCAAAATATGCTGCTATACACAAGCGATTCTACCACTCCTAGAAGATGTGGAATTGATGATCATATTATAAGGATTAAAATTTTTGGAAGTGTTTTCAACGCACTCATGGAAATCTTCTTGATCAATAGGCTTAACGCATAATTTAGAGAGCATGTATATGTTTTCCATTTATTCAGATCAGTTGTTTCCTCAATGTCATTTTCTTGATATTCACATAAGAGTTGTTATCAGTACCAAGTTATTTTATGACACCTATGCCTGCACCGGTTAAACCTTATTTGAATAGAATCTAAAAAAATTATAACAGTATAAATAAAATAGAGAAGCAAAAAAAGAGAATTCTAAGTCGTCTTGTAAATTGGTCTCTATTGTAATAATTAATAAATTTAATCTATGTATTATTACCCTATCATCAGTTCGACCATTATTTTGTAAGTCCGATGAACAAGATTTGCTGCGTGGATACTTTTCACTCACTGCCACGATTGTTAGACAGCCACAGAACATTACATCTACCATTAAAAATTGTACATTTCGTCATTCATCATCACATGAGACATGTATTTAGTCACACAGTATTCTTAACGGCGTATAGCAGGTACCGATAAAACCTCAGTCACACCATGCTTTACCACTTAAGCTAGGGCATTGAGTTTATACTCACACAAAAATTCTCCAGTTTCTATTCGTGCGCCACTGCAGACGCAACACTTAATGTACTGAGTATCACATTAACAAAATGAAATTGGTTGTCATCTGTATGACTCACAATGGGAAAACATTGCCCTACGAGGAATTCATGAAATGAAAATACACAGACGACCGATTTGTAATTGAGGGTATTTTTATACTCTATTATGTCTATTTATAACCACCGCAAATTTATTCATCAATTTCTAAATACATATAGATATCTCCAGATCACTTGGTGCATCACTGAGCAAAATATCTTTAACAGATCCCCATCCTTAAGTGGTGATCAAGAGTTCACTAGTATACTAGTAACATCTACTCATATATTATCTCTTGTCGATTACATTGACAAGATCCCAACAAACTCAAAGAACACGGGTTGATTTTTTCATTTAGGTCAGACTAAAAAAGCAGTTGTTGCTTACTTGTACGGTATAGGTAGCATACGCCGCCAGCTCTATACTGAAACACCTAATAAGATTTATACCAGTATTGGTGTGATGCAAATTTGAGAGCTTTTTAATCATGTTTCCAGATCAGTCTCTCTTGGACAGGGGGATATAAATTGTATCTTCATGACTCTGTCCCCTGCTTTCAAGGAGCAGGCAAAGCTTGTCAAAAAATTACCATTTTCGAAATCTCCTGGCACTTTCAGGCGTACAGTTTGCTCAGTGTATCGTCGAACACTGATATACCGAATACCATGGCTATGTCAAACTTATTTGGAGGTCTCAGCTCACCTATTTTCTAAGTATTTTTACCCTCAATATCTCGAATTCACGGATATCTCAAACTTTGTTCTTGGTCCCATTGAGTTTGAGATAACAAGGTTTGACTGTATTTGTGTTGAACACATCTTGTTTTAGACTGCTGCTGAATATCAGCTTAGATTTGCTAAACAGGAAAAAATATCAGTTTTACAGTCCTTGAGGCTAGTGATGTTTTAACTCAATTGGGCCTATGAACCTTGAATCTCTTAATGTTCTCAGATTGGAGATGACTAAACATTACCGGTATGTTACATATGACTGAAACCAAGTGAAGACATTAATTTTCAGAACGTTAACA
>CAJDSM010049129.1:762-18177 GCA_903981925.1 Ostrea lurida | reverse complement strand
CACACACACACACACACACACAAAAAAAACCCAAAACAAAACAAAAAACCTAAAAGCCATGAAAAAAAAAAATCCACATTATTCTAATAGTGCTTACTTATATTCATTATGATGGAAACATAAGGGACAACAAAAACAATCTCTCGCTCTCTCTCTCTCTCTCGTCTCATCTCCTCTCCTCCTCTCTCTCTGTGTGTGTGTGAAGCAATAATAATAACCTATATTCTTTCACCTTTGTGACGTATCGAAATTTTTACGTCACAGTGTTAATAAGTGTCACGGGCACCCTGTCGGTGCCTCCGTACGTATGACGCGCACTATAGCAACCAATCAAATGTTTACAAACAGCTGTGAAGTAAGTATGGCTGCTTTGTGAGAGGATCAACGGTATAGCCGGCTCATTTGGTAACTGTACGGAAAATTTAAGTGTTTAAAGTGAGAAAGTAAAGACATATCAACGTTCCATTATGCCGGAGGAAAACGTAAAAGTTGCTGTGCGAGTGCGACCTTTCATATCCTTTTTTTTTCTCATGGAAAATAGATCCGGAACACTCTGCACTGGGCGCTCTATGGGAACATAAGTTGCAGTTTATTTAAATATCAAAGCTTGTAGGCTCAAGGTACATGTATATGATCTTTGATGGCCTGCGCTGCGAAAGAAATACAGGAGTCTTTAATCTTTCTTTGTACAGCATGCAGCATTCAATATTATAACCTTTAGAAAAGATTAAATTTGCGTGAAATGCAATTGGCAATTGCATGGATATGATATATATGCACATGTGATTGCATTGGAATTTGTGTATATTGGCGTGTATATACTTACAGAATAATTATAGTAAATTCTACAAACAATGCATAAAGTAGAACTATGTTAAAGTATGTTTTGCTTTTAGTTTGCATTTACTCTTGTAATTTGGACAGAACATTAATTTTGTATCAATAAATGATTTATCATTTGAAATAAATTAATCAATATTGTCAGTTAGTTAGATGCAACTTTTGATTACATGTAACAGGCCCAATATGTCTTCCTTAACAATGCATACAATCGCCGAGAGAGGGAGCGAAATGCGACCCTTATCATTGATATGAATGGTGCTACCACAGAAATCCAAGACCCCTCTGGAGCAGATGAACCGCGAAAGTTTACTTTCGATTATAGTTTTTGGTCACATGACGGAAGCAAGGAACAGGCTGATGGATACTATGGCCCTGATACATCACATCCAAATGGGAAGAAATTTGCTGATCAGGTTTGTCATTGTTAAGTGTTTATAATATAATTTATAAAAGAAAAGAATTTTGAAAATATGTATTGTATTGTAATAGGAAGGGAGAGAATGATAAAATCTATGGCTGGATCGGGAATCGAACTCAGGACCCCTGCATTACTAGTCAGGTGCTCTAACCACTGAGCTTTGCAAGCTGATATATCCACAGTCCATATATAGCCCTAACTTGATCTACTACATATTATGATAATCACTATCAGAAACAAGTAAACTACAGTGTAGCTTGTACTAAGAGATTACTGTAATATGACATAGAGAACGCCATAGCAAAGTGTGCTGTATGGTTTGCAAATAAATACAAGTATGTGTCATATATCTAAGCAGTGATGGCTTAAAACTTGATTTGCATGAATAAATTGCATGTCAACAGAAATGAATGAATTACAGAAATTATTGAATTACAGAAAAAAGTTTACAATGCATTGGGGGTGGCTGTCCTGAACAACGCATGGGAGGGCTACAACAGCACCTTATTCGCCTACGGACAGACCGGATCAGGGAAAAGCTGGTCTGTTGTGGGTTATGGAATCAATAAAGGTATGAAATACATCGTATTTATCAGCCTAAGAAATTAAGATGGCAATCATATGGTACATTTTATCCAATGTCAGACCGAGCATATATCATTATAATCAGGGGCCAAACAAATGTTTATATTTTCATACACCACTAAAATTTTCTTATACAGGTATTGTGCCAATGTTCTGTGATGATGTGTTTAAGCAGATTGATGCAAAAAAGGCGGAGGGTGACAAAACAGAGTTTGAGGTGAGGAAAACGAAAAAAGAATACAACTGAGGTTATGATGGATTGTCCTAGTTTGTGTTTTCTTTTAAGCACAATCAGATTTTTTCTTAACTTGTGGATTTTTACCCGGGGGTCACTTTGTATTTTGTCTCTGTTTTTCCTGTTACAGATTACATTCAGCATGCTGGAAATTTACAACGAACAAGTTCGTGACCTTCTTAGCTCTACCACAAGGAAAGGTGGACTGAAGGTCAGACAGCACCCGAAATTGGGATTTTATGGTAAGGTTTAGTACTTTTTCATTCCATGATTTGGAACTTTTAAAATACTGAAAACAAATGTTTCATCAAACCTAGCTCTTTCTCCCCATATCCAGATTCAATCCATGTTTTAAAAAAATGCATGTGTAGAAAACGTAGTGAATGTTTTAGCCAATAAAATTAGTTGTAAAGTAGTAGTCATTAATTAGTAATGATCAACTTGCCTATAAAATATAATGACAAATAAGTAAGCAGGTCTCTGTTATTAATCAGATATTATAATTATGATCTTCTGACCAATCAACATAGACTTTACTGATACTGACTGATGGACAAAGTGGAGATGCACGAAAAATCAGAGAGAGAGAAAGAGAGAAAAATAAAGTGTACCTGCACATTTTTAGGAAGATGCATGAAATTCAGAGAGAGAGAGAAAGAGAGAGAGAGAGAGAGAGAGAGAGAGAGAGAGAGAGAGAGAGAGAGAGAGAGAGAGAGAGAGAAATTGTACCTGTACATATGCAGGGCGATGCATGAGATTCAGAGAGAGAGAGAGAAAGAGAGAGTATTGACTAATGTCATTGATTGATACATATACCCTTAATGTATGTTTTTCTGTTGACAGCCGAAGGACTGCAGATCATGCCAGTCAGTAGTTATGCTGATATTGAGAAGAGAATGGAGGAGGGTACTCAAAACAGAACTGTGGCCTCAACAAACATGAATGCCACAAGCAGGTTTGTTAAAAATTCATAACACTATAAAGACAAGAATATCCCAATAACCAATCACTTGCTCCGTATTCAGTTCAGTTTAAAAAAAATTTCTCCCATGTGATCATGATTGCGGGTAATGGACTTTTGCTGTATGATTATACTTTTCTTTTAGTCGTGCTCACACCATTGTTGGAATCACGTTCATCCAGAAGTTCCAGAACGCTGCAGGAGAGGACACCACAAAGTCCGCCGTCACCAATCTGGTGGATCTGGCTGGCAGGTAAGCCTCCGTATAAACAGAAGGCATCAGAGTTCCACAGATATATTAGTATAGGAGGAACTAGCTTTTAAGATGCATAACCAACAGCAGTTATACTTACTAGTAATAGCTTTGATTATTTTTTGTGTCTGTTGTAAAGATAATCAAAGGTTATTCACTGGGAAATAAGCCTGATCAAATTTGTTGCACAAAAAACACTGGACCGAGCTTGTAAGATCTGCTATTGTGCTTTGACCAAGGGCTGTTGTGTTTATCGATATTTAATCAATAAACTTTTTAATATATATATATACACTGAATATGGATGTGATTTTTAGAAAGTATCATTATAATATTTTACTTTCAAATATCTGACAAAAGTTGATCACAGAAGAACATGTGACATTGTATTTCTTCATTCAGCGAGAGAGCTGATAGCACAGGAGCCACCGGGGACCGTCTGAAGGAAGGTGCTGCCATTAACCAATCTCTCTCCTGCCTGGGAAATGTCATTGCTGCTCTGGCAGATAGATCCTCTGGAAAAAATACTCGAGGTCAGTTTGTGCTCTCTCTGTACGGAGGAAATATCGGCATTGTTCTATGTAGCTCCTTATTGACACCGAGGCATGGATACAAGACCTCTTGTACCCAGTGGGCAATTTTCTGAATTTTAAGCAGATCTTGCAAAATGAAAAACTTTTTATGCTTCAGAGTTGCACCTGTGTCTACCAATCTTTCTTTAAATTCTAAAACTATTTGATCATTTCTATATCTATAAATTGCAAATTTAAAAAGAAATTCATTCAAGTTTTTTAAAACTTCACAAAGGTGAGAATCATTTTAAGTTATAGGAAATGCATAGAAACATAAAAGCTTGTCATGAATTTGTTTGACTTTACTGATTACAGTTCCGTATCGAGACTCTGTGTTGACCAAATTACTGAAGAATGCCCTGGGAGGTAACAGCAAGACCATCATGATAGCTGCGTTGTCGCCCGCTGATATCAACTTTGATGAGACTCTCTCCACACTCAGATACGCAGACAGAGCCAAGCAGATCAAAAACTCCACCTCTGTGAACGAAGATCCCACAGAAAAACTCATCAGAGAGCTGCAGGAAGAAAACGAGAAGCTCAAGGCGATGCTGAAGTCTGGAAATCTAGAGATGGTGGCGGGTGAAGATGATGATGATGATCTGACAGACGAAGGTAACTGTTGTTGTTTTCGTTATATTGTGTTTAACTCTGTAAACTAATACTGAAAAATGCTGTCATAAAGAAAATCCATCTTATTATCAGAGTTTAACAAGAAGTAAAAAGCTGATAAACGTTCAGATTATAGCATTGTCCAAACATTAAACAGGATGTTTCGTATATCAATTGTATACATGTAATAAAAATCTCTCTCTTTAAACCCCATTTTTAAATCATTTAAAGGAAGGTATCACTTTTTTTTTTTTTTTATATGAAGCGCATATAGAATCCCTTACAATAGTTATATCCTGAAAGCATCAAAAGTTGATTGCATATTATGTAATTTCTTACAATTTCTGAAGACTTTTGTTATTGAGACTTTCCTGTTGATCCTTGTAAATTTTCATTGCTGGTAGTTTTATGGGAATCTCCCTTGCATGTTGTAAGCATGCTCATTATATAATATACCCTAATCTCTTTGTTAGAGAGGGCTCAGATAAAATCAGAACTGGAAGACCAGTACCAGTCTATTTTGGATAAAAATGCTCAAGAAATGGAGGATATGAAGAAAACATTTGAGGAGAAATTGAAGGAAGCTGAGCAGAAAGGCGTAAGTATCACTCGTCAGTTTCCAGATCAGCTGATGCTGTTTGACTCTGATTATCTATTCTTGAGGATGGGTATAGATTTTTAAAAAAATCAGATTTCTTCTGTATATCAGATACTAGATTTGTGTGCCACTTATTTTAGGGAATATAAAGAATTAGCTTGATTGTAGATCAGGAAGGCATTATCATATCATTTGTATATCGATGGGTCAATTTGTGAGGGGCGTTTATTAGTACACTCAAAATTGTGAAAACTCAGCAAATTGTGAATCATGCCAAAATAAGTACCCATGTGACATATATATCTGATTATTGGGAACAAATCGATTCAAGTAAAAGTAAAAAAAAAAACCAAAAAACAATGTTGATGTTGACTTGTTTTTCTTGAAAATTTGAACAATTTTAATTTTTTACTGAATTTAGAAAAGTATTGACAGAAATGATATTTTAGGGTGGAGGAGGAACTGATTTTGCTGGCATTGCTGAAAAGAAAAAGACGCAACCCCATCTGTCTAACCTGAACCTTGACCCCCAGCTGTCAGGGCACATAACTCACTTCGTGGAGGCACCAGAGACCTGTGTGGGCGCAGAGGGGGACATTAAGTTCAAAGGGCCTAGGTATGCTTGTGTTGTTTAACAATTAAACTTGGCTTGTAATTTGGTGTCTGTGCATCAACATTTCACTTTTATTTGCAATATCTCAATTACTGATGGAACATTACCATAGAAACACCATGAAGTGTCGGGGTAGCGCTCTTGTTTCTCACCACTGCGACCTGAGTTCGATACCTTTGATCGACAGAGGTTGTATGTGAGAGGGTATGGCGGTCACCCACTCAGACATGTTGGTTTCCTCTGGGTTCTCGAAACAATAACAATACAATACTGGCTGACACGTCACCCAATATAAAAAGGTGTCACTCTGTGGAGTCTATGAGGGGCACAGGCTCCAACAGAACGGATTTATGAGATTGATGTCTCTTTATTCACTATCATTGTATTTTAATTTATGAAATGTGGTAAATTAAAACTCAGTCTGATAGAATGGTGATCTGGCCTGAAGACCATAAAATGAGAATAGACTTAAACCTAAATTTCAAATCTCAATAACTTTTGAAATAATTTTGATATACATATGAAATTTTCAGAATAAATTGTATTTGAATGTTTTCGAAATCAGCAGGTTTTTTTTAATATCTACTGACCATAGATTTTACGATATAAGTAATCAAATTTTTGACTTCAGAATAATATCAGTTTATGGTCTTGAGGCCAGATTAAGAAACGATACCTGGGGTAGTTCTAAAAACCAGGTGAAGTGAATTTACCTATACTGACTCTTCATATTGAATTCCTTACAATTTCAGATATACCTGTACGTAGTTAACAGGTGTAAGAATTGCATGTTCACTGTAGCTATGTAACAACTTGGTGTAAATGTTCCATTATATACATGATATTCCCATGTACTTGTAGTTGGCCAGATCTTGGAATCAATATTATATTTGCCTGATTAACTAAACATCAAAGAAATGTATCAGTAGTACTTATATTGTACAGTTTGACTTAAGAGTTATTATTAGGTGTACATTTATTTACATGTAGTAGTTGCATTGTTAAGATGTTGAGACATTTGCTTAAATGTATATTACCACAATGTGCCTCATCTTACATCTAGGATATCAATAACCAATAAATGTATCACTGAAAATTGTAATACCTTCAGTAAATAGTTGATAACAATTTTTAATCTCTTCATATAATTATACAATCTTAAGACATTTTATATATAAAATTTTAAAGAATTTTGCCAAAACCTATTACATGTATTTCAATTCTTTTTCACAACTTTGTAAGATACTGTATATCAAGGATGCAGATAGGGGCTTTTCAAAAGAAAAACCCCAAAATATAGCAGCAGACAAGTTGTGGTTCTGCTGCTGCTGCTATAACATCATTTCAATGAAAAATGCATCTTCACAAGTCAAGGGTTATTGATTCGTTACCTCGCTCTAAGGTAACGAATCAATAACCCTTGACTTGTGAAGATGTGAAAAATGTTACTTATAGATAATTTGATGGCATGTGCATTAAATTTCTGTGGTAGAAATATAGCAATTTTTATACCAAACTTCTGCTAGAATGCATAAGAGTAGATGAAGAATGAAAAATTAGTATCAGTGTTTTATCGTCTGATCTGTAATACAGATGAAAGTGTGTTGTGATATGCATGATTGATATTCAAAATGAAAGTTGTAGAATTGGTAGAAAATTTATCGTGCTAAAAGACAAGAACTGTTTTGAATCACAAAGATAAAAAATTGTGAATTTTTGCGTGTATTTGGAAATGAAATGAACATTCAGTTTTACGATACATGTAGGTCTCATATATTGACTTAATTTTGTCATTATTAACGCAGTGTGGTCGCTAAACATGCCATGATCCGGGAGGAAGGCGGAAAGTACACGATTGAACCGTGCGAAGTGACCAACAGATTGATACAGAACGGAAAGGCAGTGGTCGCCAAGCAACCCCTCAATCACAATGACAGGTACAACTTTAAGGAACTATATTTCATGTTGTTGGAATAAAGTATTAGAGTTTGTAATGCTAATAATTCACAAATATTACATGTATCATGATAATTAGTATCCAAATACTTGTGATTTGTAATCGTGGATCTTCGTTTTGTTGCTTGGGTTTAAAGATATTTTAGAAATATAGTGTGCTGTAATTCAATATTTCAAATTCTTTGTGTTTTATCTTTGATTTCACCATGAGCTATATGCTTTTGAGCAATCTGATTAAAACCAGATCTCTGATATTCTGATGTTGTTAATACAAAGTATTTGTATTTAGCGACCTCAAAATATTGGAGCAGATCAAAAATCTGGTTTTAATTAATCAGATTGGCTTTTAAGTAGCCACAGAACTGTAGCCCTCTAGGGAAAAATGCTCTTTTAAAAGAGAGCTAAGATTGTTGTTAGAAATTTTTAAAAGGGCATCTCAGAAAACTGAATTGGAAATGAATTCCAGCAAATCTTACACTATCGTATCATACCTGTTTTTATTGCAGACTTATCTTTGGGACTACACAGTACTATGTATTTGTCAATCCTAAAGAAAGAGACGCTTCCAAACAGAAGTACCCAGAGGTGACCTTCGAGATGGCACAGGAGGAGGTGGCCAAGAAGTCAGGATTTGACATGAGTGGAGAAAACAAATCTAGAGGTGGGACAGGTTGATTTTAAGGTGGTCCTGTAGAGTGAGCAAAACAGAAATGAAATTTTTATGATTTAAGGGCATACGCAATGTACATTTCACAAAATTTTTACTATCTTCAAAATTGAAGACTTCCAATGATAATAAGAGTTACAGACAACGCAAACATCATTCAATCCCTTTAGAATTATTTGATTATGATGAAAATATAATTATACAATAACTGACAGTGTTTTTGTAGTACGCATACGTACAGGTGCATCGCATTCGCATTCTCCAAAGAGAGGTAACTCAGAATTCGAGTATGAATAATTGTGCAAATTACATTCTTCATCAACTGTTATCTTTTCCAAAACACAGGAAATATGGTCTGATTTTTTCTCAAAGAATATCTAAGGGTATTATGATTTTATAATAAGAATAGTTCTATAAAATATATACATATAACGAACGTTGCGTATGACCTTAAATAGAGAATTAAGGGAGAATGAGCCATTGTTAATATGGCTGACTTCCATTCGAAACATAGATGAAAATATCATTATCAGAGTTATATGTCAATTTATTCCAAATTTAAATGCCTAGATGAGTAGCTCAGTAAGTTAGCGCATTGCCTTTTGAACTGCAGATCGCGGGTTCGATTCCAGCAGGGATTTTAATTTTTTTTTCAAATTGCTTTCTACTAAAATTGCATTTTTTTGACGAAATAGAGTGAATTTAAATTTTTTTATTTTCAAAATATTGTTTAACATATCCTCTAATTTTCATCCACATCAAATATTTCTGGTGTAGCATTCCACCTTAAGGCCACTGGCTCACAAAAACAAATGTGTCTTAATACTCTTCAAATTCGCTTCAATAAAAGTCCTGTTTGATATTTGTCAGTATGTATGGTGCATGCATTTTTCTAGTTTCTTCATGATTGATTATGAACACATTTTCGTCTTTTCACAACAGAGGATGCTTTGTTACAAGAAGACATGTTGGAGATCATGCCAGCAGTGGAGGAAGCCAATGCTATCAGTCAGGAACTGGACAAGAAGATGAAGTTTGAGTCTATGATTGTGTCCCCGGAGGCCAGGGGAGAACAGACTGGTAGAACTGAAGTCATGATTAAGGCCACAAACATAGAGACCAAACATGAGTGGATCTGGCCTAAAGTTAAATTCATGAACAGGAAGTATGTGATGCAGGAGATGTACAACGACTTCCTGGACGGGGATGATCCATGGGAACTCCCTCCTGTAAGTATGCAGAAATACACATTTCCCATGGAACTCCTCCCCCTCCCCCCCCCCCCCCCCCCCCCCTGTAAGTACGCAGAAATACAAATTTCCCATGGGAACTCCTCCCCCTCCCCCCCCCCTGTAAGTACGCAGAAATACAAATTTCCAATGGGAATTCCTCCCCCTCCCCTCCCCCCCCCCCCCTGTAAGTATGCAGAAATACACATTTCCCAGGGAACTCCTCCCCCTCCCCCCCTGTAAGTATGCAGAAATACACATTTCCCATGGGAACTACTACCAAACACTTGACATTTAAAAGTAAGAATCACGGGTCTTTTAGGTACATGTATGTCCTTAGTAATAGAGGTCCTCTGTTGCTGCGGGCCTTGTGACACATTAGAAAATCTCACTGCTATGGCCCTGAGCGCTAAATGTGATACTTCACCTACAACTAGTGAGGTCACATTATGAGTGAAACATTAAGGGACATGAAAGATACAAATAAACAAGCAAATACAAATGCGCATATTGAGGAATTTCCAATTTTCATTGTCATGAGTAGGTAGAAATATTTTGTGAACATTAAATTTGTTCAATACAAACTCATTCTTTTGTAGGAGAAGGATCCATTCATTGATGACATTAATGCTGAGTTCCACATTGGTAGTGTTAAGATATGGCTGCAATCCACTGCCTACATGGTATGTCACGAGTTTCACAAGTCCTTCTGATTTCATATCAATTTATAGAGAGTTGTTCAGCAGTACCCAGTATTTAAGTAAAATATTTCTTATGAATTTAAGGAAAAGTTTTTTAATTGAAAAAGAGTGGTGATGATGCCATCTTAATTTTGAATTTGTGCAGATAGCCATGAAGGAACAGCTAGATATCATTGACTTCCGGGGTTACGAAGTGGGCAAAGTCAACGTGAGTAACACAGCCCATGTTCTCAAAATAACACAGACATAATACATGCCAGTACTGTGTAATTTTTCCTCAAAAAACTTGATACAGTGTTAGATTACACCATTACAAGGGGATTAACAAAATGAGTTCCATGTTTTCCATACTAAGATTTCAGTAATTCAAAAGCATTTTGTTTGTCATACATGTATTTAAAAAAAATATATGATCATGTACATATAAAATTAAAATCATCATTGAAATAAACTGTTTAGTAATGTGCATTCAAATGATTTTGAAAAATGCCATATTTTTTTTCTTGCATAGTTATGGAAAAACGATGTCTTTTCTTAACTATAAGAGATTTTGTTTGTAATATCAGATTGAACTGGTTCCCTGTAATAAGTCGGGGAAGGAATACACATAAGAGATTTTGTTTGTAATATCAGATTGAACTGGTTCACCTGTAAAAGTCGGGGAAGGAATACGCAGAGGACGAGGTCTTCGTGGAGGACACAGGAGAACTTGTGGGGAAAGAACTCTTTTTTAAACTGAAGCTGGAGAATGCCATGGGTCTGCCATCTCGATTTACAGTAAGCTTTACAATTGTTAGATCGTATTTAAAAAGTGGGTCCTGTGTCGAATATCTAGACATTCAAGAAGCACAAAATGTTAGGACTTTTAAGATAAAAAAAGTTTTAACATCTTCATTTCTTATTTTAAATAAATAGGCATGAGTAAGCATTGAATGGCCACATTATGAAGTGGGAAATCAACAGTCATATTGAATGATGTTTGCATGAAATTTTCATGAAATGTAGATGTCAGTGTGAACAGAAAATTACAAGAGCATGGATTTACCACTGTAGTTATATAATTCAAATATTGTTTATTTTCTATCAGGATCTGTATGCCAAATACATTTTCAACCATGAACAAAAACCATATGAGACCAAAAAGTTGGCCAACACAATCAATCCTCAGTGGAACTTGAACCAGGTCCATGGATTTGCTAAAGTCACTCCGGAAGTAAGTGTTACGTATAGTTTTGATAGAGAGAAATGATGAAGGAGTTTATCAGTTTTCCTGGCTTTGAGGACAAAAGCTTATCATTAATCTCTCAGACAGTATCTATTTCCTATTGTCAAAATGAAGAAGTATCTTGCTTTTGTTTCGATAGATGGTTAAGGAATCTTGTGATGTGCACATTGAAGGGTTTGTGTACTTTCATGTCTATTTTTTTGTGCGTAAGAGTTATCTGCTCTTGGATACACCGTTATCAAGCTATATGAACTAGTTTCTTTTGAAGTCACAAAATTTTCTTGTTTATGAAAAAGTCGCACATGCATAGTCACATGTACTAGTGGGGATCTTATGAAATTTTAATTGACAGTTGGTACCCTAGGATGAAAATGTACCATAAATATTTTCTTTATACCTAAAGGATATATATAGTTTAGACTGACCAGTATGAGATTCTGCAAAATGTATTGTATAGGAGGTTGACCTTCATAAACTATTGAAATGTAGGAACATTGACTTGTCATGTGAGAGTGAAACAGGTGATGTATGTTTCAAGTGATTCACACCTGAGACTGAAATCTATTTATTCTTGGGGGGAAAATAGTCACAAACCTATCTAAATTACAATTTTTTTTTAAAAAACACTTGACACATAGACCCCCCCCCCCCAAAAAAAAACCCCAAAAAACTTCAAAGATATGAAGTCCATTTATTGTAGACTATAAAGTTTCAATCCCCAGATTTTTGCTTGCTTTCACATATAATTTCATAAGAGTATGCTAGATTTTATTTTCACATAGTTTTATAAGGATACACAGTCTTTGTTTTTAGTTTAAGCCATTAGGTGCAGATATTCCCAGTTCACATAATTTTAGCATCATCAATGCAGATTTCCTGACAATAACATCTTGTAAACTTTCCTGATTTGCAATATTTTTGTATACACTCCCCTGGTACTATGTTATATGTAAACTTTGTAAATATGCAGGGACTGGAAGGTAAATCTAACATACTGGTATGTGGATAAAAATGTCATGTTTTTACAACAAACGACTCATTCATTACAAAAAAATTTACATTCTCCTTTGATTTTTTTTATTAGGATATTACATTCCTCCAAGACGGAGCCATCATGCTGCAGGTGTGGGGGAAACAGAAACCGCCAAAAGAGAAAAAAACGGTCAACACCAAGGACGCCCTCATCAAAGGAGCCATGACCAAGGGTCAGTCCCACAACGTTAACACCAACAACAAAAAGGTGGACCCTGAAAAAGTCAAGTACATGATGAAATGTGCAATGTTAGAGAAACAGAACCAGCATTTGGAACAGAAACTGGTAAAAATACAAATGTTTTGGTGTTTTTTTATGTCATAAACTGTTTGAATTTGGTGATGGATCTCTCAAAGAACCGTGAAAGAAAGTCAGTACCATATATTGCTTTGAATTTTACGTCAGCTAGGGTTTACATGTTAGAATATTATGATATTTATATTCTTTGATGGAGAGAACAAATTTTGGATGCCACTATAAAATGCATTAAAATTATGGTCATTTCTGGTGATAACGCAGCCTTTCAAAAAGATTTTAACATACCATATAACAGGTTTTTTTTAGCAGTAATAAAATTTTGACATAACAGACATTAGCAATGGTTCTAACATCGTTAAAGATTATTCATGCCAAATAAATCAAAGACCTTGACAATGTTCACTTTTATATCAAAAGTAGGAAAAAGTTATCCTTTGTAAAGTCATGATTTTTTACTGTGTTGTAATGTTTTCAAAATGAATTAATAAACGTAACAATTTTTGGCGGATGTTGATAAACATGACAATTTTTGATTGAATGTTGATAAACGTGACAATTTTTGGCGTTGTTTTGATTGTAGGCAGCCATGAAGCGAATGTTGGAGGAGGCTGACAAACACAAGAAGAAGAAGCTGACAGTGGACCTCATCCAAAAGATCTACCACGCACCATCAAATGACGCCGCAGAGAAATGCATAGCTCTCATTCCACAGGAAAAAGGTAAATAGTTGGTACGTATTTCAGGAGAAATTTTGAAATTTTCTTCTCTGCTTTTAAAAGACCTAGCTTGTGTAGTATGATACAGTGGAACCTCGTTAATCCGGACATTTGGTCCACAAAATCGTCCGGATAAATGAAGCGTCTGGATAACTGGATCGCATATTTTTGATCTTCATAGAAGTAACCAATATGTTTATTTTATTGATTATAAATAGTAAATTAAACACGTTTTCATTTAATGTATTAATTTACTTTATTAGATAAAATCATGTTTTAACATGTACTGTACATGCATCTAAAATCACTAAAATCGCTTAACGTAAAAACAAATTATCCAACATTCATGTCCAGTTATACGTCGGTTTATCTTTTTTTTTTTCCCACACTGGCAGGAATTTTCACTCGCTCTCCTTTTGTTGGCGATGTGGCCATGTCGGTAGCAAGGACTGCATTAGTTGACCAATTTCATTTTGCACGAGTTATTATTTCATATTTAAATTGTCCAAGCCCATATTCTGGAGGACAAAAGTATCCAACCTTGTTATAAATTACTCTCGCTTTGATCTACCAACGCGCACTTATTATCCGAGGTGGAATACCTCAGCTACACGTCGGCACGGTGTTCATATTGCAAGATGCATGGTAATTTGTAGGCTTAGTACCGTGAGTACAAAAAACCCGCACAAAATTACAAAGCAGTCCTTTCTCTCCGCCGGTAAAATGTCCCCCCCCTCCTCTCTCTCTCTCTCTCTCTCTCTCTCTCTCTCTCCGGTAGAATTGTTTCTTTCTCATTCCCTCACAACACAGAATAAACTATCCTCTCTTTCGTCCGGTAAAATGTTCTCTCTCATCATAATCAAACAATCCTGTCTAACTGGCTAAAATGTGCGCTCTCTCTCTCTCTCTCTCTCTCTCTCTCTCTCTCTCTCTCTCTCTCTCTCTCTCCTCTCTCTCTCTCTCGTCTCTCGTCTCTCTCTATCCGGTAAGAATGTTTCTTTCTCTCTCCCTCACAACACAAAAGAAAACAATCCTCTCTTCCGTTTGGTAAAATGTTCTCTCTCCTCATACATGTAATCAAACAATCCTCTTCTGCCGGTAAAGTGCTCTCTCTCCTCTCTCTCTCTCTCCTCTCTCTCTCTCTGGCGTGTTTGGAAGTTTTTACTATAAATGAACAATTGATAAACGTAAAATAAACACGAGTCGTATCTTTCGTAACACGTACCTTTTTTTAAAGTCCGGATTATCGACTGAAAGGTATACAGATTTTACTTCAGAATTCAATTTGATCGATGTGCAATATTCTCGAACGGCACGTGCAATAAAACCGACCGCGTCCACTTACACCTAGAGACAGCGATATTGTGAACAGTAAAATATTACTCGCTTTTAGATTACGGGCTCGACTCGATTGGCTTATTTTTCTTGCAATTTACGTCTTGCTAAATGTCCGAGCAGACTTTTGAGAAGAAAAAAAATAATCGTCGGGATTCACGGTACTTTTTAGTCATGCATTTTAGCGCTTTGTAGTAAAAACGATCCGTCCGATCCCGGAAACGCGAATTTTCGATAATGATACAAATTAACGTGTAATAATTCCGTTCCCAGAAAAATCGTCCGAAGGTGAAGCGTTCCGGATTAGATGGCGTCGGCATAATACGAGGCCCCATGTATAGTGTATGGTAAGACTTAGCCTAGTTATGCAGCCCAGTTAATCAGTTTCGGGTTTCTCCGGTCTGATTCATTGATGACTGAACATATGTGGAAATAATACTGAAATTAGTTATAGATATTTGGAGTGCAAAATCCATGTCTTAAATATACAAGTACACATACAGTACATGTAGCAAATAGCAAACAAAACTCGATAAAGGGTTAATAAAAAAAAATGTGTAAGAATGATATGTATGGCCTGATGTATAGATGAGTTGATATGGAAATATTTTTAACTTTACAGATGACTCTTCATCTGAATCATCTAAATCCTCTTCCTCCTCCTCCTCCTCATCTTCTTCTGACGAGGAAAAAACTAAAGGGAAAAATAAAGATGGAAAAAAGAAAGATTGTAAAAAGAAAAAGAAGTCATCGTCAGAAAGGGCTAGGCTGAAACCAAAAAGCAGTCCACCAAAGGAAAAGGAAAATGCTAGTAAACAGACCTCCCATGCAATCAAGAACCAGAACAAGTCTAGCTCATGTGTACTCTTATAACTGCAAATCTTTGTGAAAAAAACGTTTGACCCTGACTATTTCTATTTCTTTTTTCATCTTGAGAGTTTTGTACAGAATTGACTGTCAATATTTATGTGCTATCATCATTTTATGATTTTTTTTTAAATCATTGTTATAAATTTCCTGTATATTGTATTTACTATATATATATGTATTTCAACATAAGCCAACCAAATAACATTTGCTCAGAAATCCCTCTTTTTATGTGTTCTTGTGTTGCTTTATAATTTTCTATGAAAATACTCTGTATTTATTTTATACTCCAAAGGCTTTATTTAGTATTAGAAGTACACAGTTCAAACACGCTGCATTTTGTTTAGCACTGTGAATTTATTATATTGTCAGAGAGTTCATATTTACCATATGAAACTTCAAACTTAGCTGTTGATAATAATTTTTGTTGTATTATTCAATTTTACATCAGTTTTAAATTAAATTAATATCTGGGCATTCAAAATAATATTTATGTATGATATGCTCCACTTATTATTTATTTTAAAAATATGATCATATTTCATCATGTCTAGTATGTGATACTTTCCATTTTACCCGTCCATTTTGCAATGATATTATAAATCATTAACATGTCATACATGTGCTTACAAGTACATGTATATATTATAACTCTAGTGTCAGAATGCCATTTATATTTTACACGTGTGTAATACTATTTTACTCCCCACACCTTTATTTTTTACACAGGCATAATACTATACACCCCCCCCCCCTTTTTTTTTTTTTTTGGTATTCAGGGTATTTTAAAAAAATATTTTGTTGTGAATGTAGAATTTTGACCAACCTGATTGCTCTATATGCTTATCATACAGTTATGAATCTTTTTCATAACTTGCGTCCATAAAACAATTTGAAATTCACTTTTAATTGATAACTGTCCATTCCATTGAATATATATGATATGCTTGGCACAGTTCTGCAAGCTTTCAGCTGTGGGTGCAGTATAGTAGTTTGCACATCAATATAGAAAGGCACAAATACAATGCTGTAATCAAGAAAAAAATCCTTTAATTCATAGAAACCAGTAGAAACCCAGGATTAAGGTTTGTGTTAAATCCACGGAAATTTTATGTACGGTATAACCTGATGAATCGTTTTTCACGCAAATGATTGTCTAAATTATTTGTTGGCAACAGACTTGTTTAATTTTGGCTGTGAAATGTTGTAAACTGACTGTGATATATTCAGCTGTTATAGTGTTATTGTCTTAGTTTCTGTTTTTAAACTATGAATTAAGTCCAGTATTATAAAAGAAATGAAAGCAACTTTAATTGAGATGTTTTTGCTGTTGAAATAAATCATATGATCAACATTCCTAAATATGGTGTTGTTTGTCATGCACCCATTTGACAGTATATAGTGTAGTTTCAAGAAAAGTGCATTTACTCTAATGGAGTAATATGTACAGTTGGCAAAACCTACAATGCAGATTTAGCGCATGCCTCCGTTGTTTTCACACACACACTCCCCACCCCTATCACCACATTGTACAATCTAGTAAATATATTTAGAAAGAATGTTTCCAAATTACGATCCTTCTATACAACATGCCTCCTCCGATTACTTAGGATATTCTGGCCAGAGAAGGTAACCAACAAAGACCTTATAATTAGATGTAAACAAGAAGACACGGGTACCATCATTACCAAACACCGATGGGAATGGATAGGACATGTTCTACAACACACACACCCAC
>CAJDSM010049123.1:0-11801 GCA_903981925.1 Ostrea lurida | reverse complement strand
CAATGCGTTGTACACGCTTCTCCCCGTTAAATGGTGAATAACGGGATTTTACCTAAACTTCGAAATACTTTTTATCCATTCAGACAAAGTGTCAAGCTCCTCTCCACTCAGATTTTGTCCAGCCGTCTGGCGTATTCTTCCACAGAATATCATGATAGTCATGAAATTATGTCCCAAATTTAATGAGCGAGGTTACTCGAAATTTAGGACCTTTCAAAGATAAGGACTTGAGATACCTCATCGTTTGATATATCTTTATATCCCACCGTAATAATATGACCAGCGGGACTATAAGTTAAACGAGGAAGAGAGATACATGTACACTTTGGAGGATTCCTGTAAATTGTTCAAATCTAAGGCCACTGCAACGTCCTGTTTGTAATTAACATAACGCCCTTGGATGCGATAGTGGAACTTCATATGCTATATGAAATAACAGAGGTGGGATTTCTATCTTAAAGTAAGGCGAATACAGATGTACATTTTTTATGGTTGAGGATGTTGGTTTAATGTTGACAGCAACTCGATTGCCTTGTATTTCACAACTTGAGATGCAGGAAAATGCGGCGAGGTTTAGGACTTTTGGAGATTGATCGATCTGTTCGTCTTATATTGCTTTACTACCGTAGTAGCAGCATCAAACCGTGGACGTGTTCAATGTCTTGGAACGTCTGATAACGTCCGATTTCCGCCAGATCACCGCAAACAGCATGCAGATCAAACACTGGGCTTCTGCATAGGCCAGAACATACTTATGGGGCCCCGCGGGACAGAGTTTCCCTCTTTCCCCAGCTCGGAATGTGACTCACGAATGGATCTATGTGGTGAGTAATGCATATATCTGTGGCACTCGCCAAGACCTGAAGACCGAGTAAACGCCAATCTTGGCACAATTATCTGATTGGGACATCTGGAAATATTGATGAAGACGTAATTTACCTTGTGTAGTCAGTTGAAGAAGGTACCGGTAGCCCGAACGGTTGCTTTCAACGGTTAGTTCGCGTTGGATCTCGAAGCTTTAAAAAAGTTGAGATAGAACAACAAAACAATCTGTCTCCATCGCCCGTCCAATATCACGTGAACAGTCACGGGAACTTTCGTAAAGGATGAACAACAAAGCCTCTAAATAGTTCAGTGACACTGAGTTGCAGATGTACCTAGGCCAGGTCCAACTATAATGATATCTTATGCTACATTTGCTTTATCCCAGTGAAAAAATTGAGTTCACAATAACAGATGACTCGGGATACTTATCAAATTGATATCTTTTATGAAGCACAAGCAGTACGCATTGGATCCAGATGATAAAAATTAGCCAGAGTACAATCATGTATTTGTGGTAAAAGAAGATATTATGGTCAATCAGGTTTTGATGAACAACGAACAATGCCTGAAAAATTACAAAGTAAAAGAGGTGCAAAAAAGTTGGTATCTATTCTTTAAAAGGATTTCAAAGATTCAACTACATTAATTGATCGTAAAAATGTCGAAATATGTTTCAATACAAATACATGCACGATCTCAAGATAGACATACTGTATTGAGTTTCAGGAATGTCAACTTAGAGATGTGCAAAGGCTGGATTCATCAAAATACTGTACCAAATCAAAGATATGCCTAAAATTACAAAAGTTCTTAATCTACATGTAAATCGAATCTAAAAATGTAGAATCATTTTCAAACAAGCATGTACATTCACACATCTCTAATGCGTAAAAAACAACTGCATAGAGTTTTAGGAATGTTAACTTGAGGATTGCTGAAGAAGGTTGATCAACACAAATAAGACCAATCAAAGAATGCTAAAAAATACGTAGAATTCAATCAGCATATAAACTTTTTTGGGAAAAAGTCTGGATCACTTTTCAAAAACACATCAGATCTTCTCGGACGACTGGCACAAAGTTTGAAAGGTAGAACCTTACACAAAAGCGGTATCCCCTATGAGAGTCAGTGCCGCCTACTAATTCGTCATTCTATAAGCGGATAGATACGTCACCATTACCGTTAAAGGGCTGCGATATTTAGACCAATGGTTTGGCGCTTATGCCTTTGGAAGCACGCATTCTTTCTATCTGCAACATGTTTGGCACAAGACCCTCGGTTTTTGCGGGTTTCATCCGAATGACGCGCTGATTAGTTTTCTCTTACGACAGAAGCAAGAGGTTACTGGGGACGATTTCAAACCTGTATAACGAGGGTTGGATTTTAGACATATACACAGAACAAAAGTGGAACTGATTTTTTAATACATATTCAAATGTCAAAGTTTTGGCAAATATAAGCGATTCCAATGCTTATCATACAAATTACACAGTAGTAACAATTGTAGTGTAAAGACCTCGTCGTGGATGTTTCGTCAAATCTCGAGTAAAAAATTCCTTTTTTCATCGGTCAAAAACCTAGTTAAGGCAGCCTGGAATATTTGATACAAACAGTCCCTCAGCTTTTGAAGTTGCACACGCGGTAATCATGAAGAAATATATATGGAATGATTAACACAATCTTTGTGATCAACCTATAATTATTTCCGAGACTAGCTTACGATCCTAGCGGGTCTTCATTCAGTTTGAAAGCAAGACTGATGAAGACCCGCTAGGGTCGTAAGCTAGTCGCGAATTAAATTATTAGATGGTCAAAAAGATGGTATTATCTTTCCATATATATTATCTTCAATTACCACGATCAACACGGCTATATGAATAACGAACGCTGGATAGAAAAGTAATTCAAATTAATATCTATTAGACACTTCTCCAATTGAAGTGTCTGAAGAAAATAACTATATTCTAAGCACTTTCATACTCTCATTTTTCTTTTCCCCGAATCAAATTTGCTGTGATGTAATTCCTTAATTGAAACACGATTTTTAGAGAAGCTTGTATCCAAATGATCTTGTATCCAGAAATGGTACCCAGAAAATAGGGTAGGGGTTCAAGAAATAAGTCGTACTCAGGTACGAGGTGTACTGGAAATATAATACCCGGGTACGATTTCTCCTAGAAAAGTCAACAAAATCAATATCTGGCAGAGATGGGGTAATCGTAATCTGTAATCAGCTGTAATTGATTACATTTTTTCAAGTAATCAATGTAAGCTCGTAATCGTGTATTTTCTTTAGGATCACATGTAATTGTAATCGATACATTAATTCTACAATGTAATCAATCCATGATTACATTTATAAATTACATTCTTTTTTATTTCTGCATTCATTTTATATATTTTTCCAATGAATTTTTTATTAGAACAATATTTCCGTTTCCAAAAAGATTTTCTTATTAGTTCTATTTCATTAATCATTCATAAAATAAGTTCACTTATCTATGGTTATTCATTCGTATTTATTTATTTGATTTAGTTTTAGTCACAACAAAAACAATGTCCTATTTTATCAAACTCAATGTAGGACACATCTGACAAGCATGGCTTAATTAGATCATCCACACTCCTGAGAATGCCTTTTAAGTTGTTAATGATGAACGATGGGACATAGTTAAAAAAAACCAAATGTTACATTTAACATTCTATGGTATTGCTTCTGAGGACCACAGCTAGGCAAAGGATACTTAATTATATCTAAGCCAAATTTAGACACATAATCAACTCCTTATTCTAATTAATTGTCGAAGGAATTACCCAGTCTTCTTTGTAACTATCTCTCATATCAACATAACCATTATGCTATCGGATTAATTATTATAGACCCCAAAAACGTTTCTCAAGGAGTCACTTTGTGGTGAACTTGTTTAAATCTCTAGCCGACCAAAGAGAGCATACACAAGGAAATTGTCCCAAGGCTGTATGTTAGTTGTTCTGTGGTAAACTACTTTGTATAATTATTGTGGATCCCTACACAGTAGGCTCGCACCGTCTACACCCCTTCCCTCGTTATGTCGCCCATGTATCAATGTACAACGCTTAGTAATTCATTATCAAGTCATTACGCACGTCTCGTTATCGCTATTAATGTATATATTTTATAGTATATTTCTTAATACAAGAATCATAGTACGCCTTAATTATTTTTGAGAAAAAAATCAGACAATATTTCCTGTGTTTTGGAAAAGATAACAGTTGATCAAAGAATGTAATTTGCAACAAAATTATTCATACTTGATTCTGAGTTACTCTCTATTGGAAAAGCACTGCAATGCACCTGTACCTATACATAACGGCAAAAATACTCTCAGTAGTTGTATGAATTAATATTTCTCATCATCATCAAAATAGTTCAGAAGGATTGAATAATGTTTGCATTTTTCTGTACTTTACATTTTTAATCATTGGAAGTCATTTCAAATTTTGGAGATAGAAAAACATCATTAATAGATAACGAACGTTGCGTATGACCTTGATAATGAATTATAGCTTTACATTGATACATGGCGACAAAGAGGGAAGGGGTGTAGACTGTGCCAGCTACTGTTAGGGATACCACCATTATACAAAGTAGTTTACCACAGAAACCCTACATACAGCCTTGGGACATTTCCTGTGTATAGCTCTCTTGGTCAGGTAGAATTAAAACAAGTTCCACCCACCAACAGTGATCCTTGAAGAAACAGTTTATTGGGGTCTATAACATAATTATCCAGTAGCATCAGGTGGTATGTTGATATGAGAGATAACCAAAGAAGATGTGGTAATTCTTCGACAAATAATTCAGAAATAAGGAGTTTGATTATGTGTCTTAAAATTTGGCTTAGATATAATTAATATTCACACTTTCCTACTGTGGTCCCTCAGAAGCAATAACCATAGAATGTTTAACAAAGTAACATTTGGTTTTTTTAACTATGTCCCATCGTTCATCATTAACAACTTAAAAGCATTCTCAGGTGTGATGATCTATTAAAGCCATGTTTGTCATGATTGTCCTACCATTGCGGGAGAACAATGTAGGACATGCTGGTGGTGACTAAAACTAAAAGAAACGTCAAAAACCAGAGAAACAAGATGAATGGGACCGCGAAGAAGAGAAGAAATAAGGATAAGAAAAACAGAAAGGGCAGAAAAAAATCAAAAAGAAGAAAAAATGCCCAAAAGAAAAAAAAATGGAAAGCAGAAGAACAAAGGAATCCGTAAAAAAAGCAAACACAAACGCACATCCCGAAAAAATGTAATCAATTACAGCTGATTACAGATTACGATTACCCCATCTCTGCCAGATATTGATTTTGTATGACTTTTCTAGGAGAAATCGTACCCGGGTATTATATTTCCAGTACACCTCGTACCTGAGTACGACTTTTCTTGAACCCCTACCCTATTTTCTGGGTACCATTTCTGGATACAAGATCATTTGGATACAAGTTCTCTAAAAATCGTTTCAATTAAGGAATTACATCACAGCAATTGATTCGGGGAAAAGAAAATGAGAGTATGAAAGTGTTTAAGAATATAGTTATTTTCTTCCAGCACACTTCAATTGGAGAAGTGTCTAATAGTATTTAATTTGAATTACTTTTCTTACCGCGTTACGTTATTCATATAGCCGTGTTGATCGTGGTAATTTGAAGAAATATATATGGAAAGATAATACCATCTTTTTGACCATCTATAATTTAATTCCGAGACTAGCTTACGACCCTAGCGGGTCTTCATCAGGTCTTGCTTCAAACCTGATGAAGACCCGCTAGGATCGTAAGCTAGTCTCGGAAATAAATTATAGTTGATCAAAAAGATGTGTTATACATTCCATATATATTTCTTCAACTTACCGCGTTGTGCAACTTAAAAGCTGGGACTGTTTGTATCAAATATCACAGGCTGCTATAACTGGTTTTGACCGATGAAAAAAGGAATTTTTTACTCGATAGTTTGACGAACATCCACGAGAGGTCTTTTACATACAATTTTATACTACTGTGTAGATTTGTATGAATAAGCATGGATCGCTTATTTGCCAAAACTTTGACATTTGAATATGTATTAAAAATAAATCAGTTCCACTTTTGTTTGGTTATGTCTATAACATTCAACCCTGCGTGTATCCAGGTTTGAATATGTCCCCAGTACCTCTTGCTTGTCGTAAGAGAAAACTAAATCAGGCGGTCATTCGGATGAAACCGCAAAAACCGAGGTCTTGTGTCACAACAGATGTTGCATGATAAAAAATCTTCCCAAAGGCCATAAGCGCCAACCATAGGTCTAAATATCGCAGCCCTTTAACGGTAATGGTGACGTATCTATCCGGCTTATAGAATGACGAATAGTAGGCGGGCTTACCTGAATAGGGTACCCGCTTTATGTGATAAGTTCCTAACCTTCAAACTTTGTGCAGTCGTCGTAGAAGATCTGAATGTGTCATTTTGAAAAGTGATCCGACTTTTTCCCAAAAAGTTTATATGCTGTTGAATTTCGTAATTTTTTAAGCATTCTTTGATTGGTACTTATTTTGTTTAATCAACCTCTTGCACATCTCTAAGTTAACATTCCTAAAACTCTATGCAGTTGTTATTTACGCATTAGAGATGTGTGCATGTACATGCATTTGTTTGAAAATGATTCTACATTTTTACGATCGATTTACATGTAGTTAAACTTTGTAATTTTAGGCATTCTTTGATTGGTACATATTTTGTGTAATCAGCCTCTTGCACATCTCTAAGTTGACATTCCTGAAACTCAATACAGTTGTTATTTGAGATGTGCATGTATTTGTTTGAAAATATTTCGACATTTTTACGATCAATTTACATGTAGTTGAACTTTGAAATTTTTAAGAATGATACCAACTTTTTGCACCTCTTTTACTTGATATTTTTCAGGCATTTTCGTTGTCATCAAAATATTGACCATATATCTTTTTACCACAAATACATATGTACTCTGGCTAATTTTTATTTTCATCTGGATCCATGTACTGCTGTCTCTATAAAAGATATCATATTTTAAAGTAATCCGGTCATTTCTGTTTTTGAATCAATTTTTCACTGGATAAAAGCAATGTAGCAATAAATATCATTAGTGGATTGCTAGGTACATTGCACTCAGTGTCATGACTATTTAAGGTTTGTTGTCATCCTTACGAAAGTTCCGTGACATTCACGTGATATGACGGGCGAATGGAGACAGATTGTTTGTTGTCTATGTCAATTTTTTAAGCTTCGAGATCCAACGCCGGACTACCGGTTGTAAAGCAACCGTTACCGGGCTACCGGTACCTGTCTCAACTGACCTACACAAGTAATTACGTTCTCATCAATATTTCCAGATGTCCCAATCAGATAATTCCAAGAATTGGCGTTCTGGTCTCAGTCTTGCCGAGTGCCACAGATATATGCTTACTCACAAGATCCATTGTGACGTCACATTCCGAGTGGGGAAAGAGGGAAAACTTGTCCGCGCCCATAAGTATGTTCTGGCCTGCAGAAGCCCAGTGTTTGATGCCATGCTGTTTGGTGACCTGGCGGAATCGGACGTTATCAGAGTTCCAGACATTGAACCGTCCACGTTTGATGCGCTACTACGGTATGTAAAGGCAAATATAGCGAACAATGATCAATCTCCAAAGTCCTAACCTCGCCGATTCCTGCATCTCAAGTTTGAAAATAAAGGAATCGATGCTGTCAACATTAACAACATCCTCAACCATAAAAAAGTACAGTCCTGTATTCCGCCTTACTTTAAGATGAAATCCACACCTTGTATTTCATATAGATATATTCCACTATGCATCCAAGTTATTTAATTACAAACAGACGTTGCAGTGCTAGATATTGAACAATTACAACGGAATCCTCCAAAGTGTACATGTTCCTCTTCCTCGTTTAATTATAGTCCCGCTGGTCATATTATTACGGGGGATATAAATATAGTCCAAAATGAGGATCTCAAGTCCCTTATTTTGAAAGGTCCTAAATTTCGAGAACCTCGCTCATTTAAATGGCGACATAATTTCATGACTATCATGAATTCTGTGGAAGATACGCCAGACGCTGACAAAATCTGAGGGAGAGGAGCTTAGACACTTTGTCTGAAGGATAAAAAGTATTCGAAGTTTATTAAAATCCCGTATTCACCATTTAATCGGGGAAATGCGTACTATTTTCCCTCTGTTTTTAGAAACCAGAAGTGGTAAATGAGTTAACATAGACACATGAAAATTTTGTACTGGTTCCAGCTGATAAAGCTAGTAACACATTGGTCTTTGTTGTAAAAGTTACTATTTATTGTCTTTAAATGAACTAGGGTTTACTTCAACATCTGGGAAATCCTACTAACACTCTAAGCAATTTCACAAAAGATGAAATTCTCAAACTCACTTTCTGTTTTAAACACTTTCAATAGTCGAAGAATCAGGATCAATTTGAATTACATACTTATTGGAGTTCCGAAATTGCATAAAAACCCGTTACAAAAAAGATACATCGCTGGCTCCAGTAAGTGCTCTACCAAGCCTCTTTCTCTACTTTTGACTAACTACTAACAGCTATCAAAGAATCTCTTCAGAGATACTGTTCCACTACATATTCCAGAAGTGGTGTTCAATCAGATGTGGATTTCTTAAAACTCTAAGAGATTTTGGATAACTAAAATCACAAGAATTTTCAAAAACTTGACTGCATCAAAACGTATGATTTCTCCAACACTTTACACAACGATTCTCACGATAAATTAAAATAGCTTTTTTCAGATTATAGATAATGCTTTTTAAATAAAACGGCACCGAAAATACGAATTTCTAGTCGTTGGGAAACAAGACACTATTTTGTTAGAAAACACTCTGATGTGCCGACACAATACTCTGAAGTAGATATTAAGAGCATGCTTGGGTTTCTTATAGATAATATTTATGTAGTCTTTGAGACCAGTCTTCAACAATCCTAGGTATTCCTATGTGCACCTAATGTCCCCTTATTGGCAGACTTATTTTTGTATTCATATGAAGCAGAATTTGTACAGAAACTGTTACGGGATAAAAACAAAAAACTTGCCGTGTCTCAACCTTACATATAGGTATATAGATGATGTGCTATCAATTACATCATCATTTTCACAATATGTCCATATTGATATATCCCGAAGAACTCGACATAAAGGACACCACAGAATCAGACATATTGCTTCATATTTGGATATTTACTTAACATGACTCTAATGGCAGACTGACAACAACATTATATGATTAAGGTGATGACTTTGACTTGCATCGTCAACTTTCTTTTCTATGTAGTAATATACACTATACCTGCTTATGGTGTGTAATGTCTCCCAGTTGATTCGAACGCAAGAGCATGCTATGCGTATGCGGACTTTTAAAGCGAGCCAACTACTTACAAAAAAGTTGATGCTGCAGGGTTATAACGAATCTCGTTTAAAGTCATCATTCTGCAAATTCTACGGTCGCTATATGACTCTGTTTTGCGATTACAAATTATCACTAAGTCATATGTTGACTGATTTGTTTCATACCCTTTGTTAGACTGTCATTTTCATACTAGATTTGACTACGGGTAATCCCGTTTACTTTATTTCGCCTAAGGGCTCACGGCGGTGTGACGGTCAGCAGAGGATGCTTACTCCTCCATGGCACCTGGATCCTACCTTCGCTTTTCGGAGTCCGTGTTGCCCTAACTCGATTTTGTATATGTTTTTTGAATTATGATTACGTTTGACACAATGTTAACTTCGCCTTTTTGTATAGAATACACAAAAACAAGTGTTGGGCAACACGGACCCTGGACACACATTGTTTGAGGACATTTAATATGGAATTTGTTATTTGTCTTTTGAATATAATGGCGAAGTAACACTAGTATGAAACGTAATCATAGTCATTGCTTTTCACGTTTGTTACCTTGATCTCGATGTTTGCCCCACTTTTAAAAAGGTATAACCTATGAGAGCAAATAAGAGAGAGGATTTTTGTATTTCATGTTTAGATTCCTTCTGGCAAGATATGGAGTTTGACCATGAATTTGGACCTACTGTTCACAAATCTTACATATCGAATAACCCTGAACTATTGAAAGTGTCATAGACATTTTTAAGCCAAGAAATTATTTTTTAGTTTTAATGTTTGCGGAGCTCTCTTAGGGTATGTTTGACGGTCAGCACAAATTTTAATGACTAAATTTTTATGTAAAAAGGCTCGTGCCATTGTATTTAGTTTAAATCTGTTAAATATGATTGTGAAATTTTCATTTAAAGCATATCGGTCAATTTACAAGGTCATTCTAAACACAATCAAATAGTTAATAGTATTTCTCATATATTTGCGATTACAAATTATCACTAAATCATATGTTGACTGATTTGTTTCATACCCTTTGTTAGACTGTCATTTTCATACTAGACTTGACGACGGGTAACCCCGTTTACTTTGTTTCGACTACAGGCTCACGGCGAGTGTGACCGGTCAGCAGAGGATGCTTACTCCTCCATGGCACCTGATCCTGCCTTCGCTTTTGTGGAAAGTCCGTGTTGCCCTACACGGATTAATTACTGTTCGTTATCTTTGCTGTTGTATATAAAATGGCGAAGTAACAAAGGTATCAATACGTAATCATACTCCAAAAAACACAATACAGTGTCAAAATTAAGAATTCATAGATAAAAATTAAGGATTATCTCCATCAGCATAGCTCTGATCCTTCGATAGTTGGCCCATCACTTTTGGCAACTACATTGATCACTTTTATATGAGTTTTACTTTTCAACTGTTTCGGATTCCAACATTCGGTTTGAGCATTCACTGAAGAGCATCATTTGTCGAAATGCGCATCTGGTGCATCAAAATGGTAGCCGTATATTATTTATCATTGATGCCCCTGGGTCGTAGGCCTCTGCTGGAGGACTTTAGTCCGAGGGTCCTCTACAGCCCAGTTCTATGTACTCATGTTATAGCTTGAAAAATCCGGATTATGTATTTAATTGCAGTGGTAAACTTGAAATTCATATCAAAATTAAGGATTTATCTCCCTCAGCATAGCTGATCCTTCGAAGTATTTGGCCCCAAATCTTTTGGCAACTACTTGATATCTTTATAGAGTTTTACTTTTCATATTTCGGATTTCCAACATTTCCGTTAGCATTCACGAAGAGAACTAAATTTGTCGAAATGATGCATCTGGTGCATCAAAATGGTAACCTGATATTATTCATATAACTATAAATGAGTAGAAAAAGAAAGCATTTTTTTTAGGTTTGAACACATGCATTCCTTCGAATTTCGTGAGGATGGATCAACTTGAAGGGATATATTTAGTAATGGTAAATAACGACAGTGTGATCAAGTCTCATAAGTCCTAATTTAGAATACAAACACCAGAGTTGGGCAAAACCCGGCCCTTGGACACACCAGAGGTGGATCAGAGTGCCTAGGAGGAGTAAGCACCCCCTGTTGACCGTCACACCCGCCGTGGGCATAGGTTTTGATCAGGTAACGGAACAATGCGTAATCCAATCGGTGTGTGAAAAGCGCTAAACAATTGCTATGAACACAACAGCAGCCTTTGACTGCGGTGATAGGTCATATGTGGTAAACTAAATTGTTATTTGTTTATCATTTTCCTTTCGCTTTTACTTGTGGACTTTATACTTTAAATCCTTCTTGATTAAAAATGAAACAATTGAGCAGCTTCAGAACTATAATATAAGTGCTTTTACCATTTTGGGTATAGATTATTTTTGTTCCAACATCTTAAGTTTATTACATTCGGTGTTTGATTTCATTTCATGACCTTGACAACCCGTTTAAACCCAACCCATCAATATTTCCTGAATTATTTAGGATTAACTTTCAACTTTTGTATACATCCTGTCATTGTTATCCCATAATATAGGCTGAACTA
>CAJDSM010049121.1:0-12329 GCA_903981925.1 Ostrea lurida | reverse complement strand
TTTGTTACTTCGCCGTTTTATATACAAAATTGTTTGAAATACTAAAATCTTCCTTTGTTACCAATCTAGTTAAAATTAGATATCTTCCATCCGCTCCCCGGTTTTGATAGTCATGCGGAAGCGTCGTATCAAAACTGGGAAGCGGAAGGAAGATTTAATTTTAATTATATTGCTTTGTTACAATCAAACCTCAACTGAAAGTTTTCGTAATTTGGAAGAAATGTCAACATACAATGTATTTAGATTTGTCAGGTAGACTACGGGTGAGAAAGTACATGTGCCTTTTAATACATATGTACATTTATTATAACTGCATTAAAAATTCGAGGCTTGTTTTTAAAAACATTATAAGATCGATTCCCTACCGAAAAAACTTCAGCTTATTTTTATATTTTATCTGGATCCATGTACTGCTGTCTCCATGATATATATTATACTTTAAAGCAATCCGGGCATCAAATGTTTTTGGGTGTATTTTACGGGTTCTTTTTGCAGGGATCAGAGGTCATATTCTACATAGTCTTTAGTTTAAATACTATTTGTGAATTCCACTTTATTCATAATTGAGTTTCAATTAAACTGCATGTACATATCGTTAATATGGTTTTATTATTAGCGTTCTATTTGTACTGGGGGAAAACACAGTTACGCGAAGTATACTTTCCAGTGCGACTCAGCAAGATCAAATAATTGTTTTAGCGTATTAAAGATTATAAAGTTTCACTACTCCAGTTTTATCAAGTGCTATCACTCCTCTTTTCAACAATCTTTAATGAATGTCATATATTTCCTAAAATTTTAATAAATCAAAATATTACGATTTCTGTCTATTGTAGTGAGGATTTTAAAGTTTTGAAATGATAATTATTATTATCCATTAGTTTATAATTCGTTTTGTTATTATAGCTGGTATGGAGAAACCTGTTCTGTACAGTAGAACTAGATCTGTGTCAATTTGTCTTGTTTTAGTATGTGATGATGGCTGGTATGGAAAAGACTGCTCTGCACGATGTAACGAGAACTGTGTCAATCAGTCATGTGACCATATCACAGGCGCCTGTACGTACGGATGTAAACCTGGATGGAGGACTCCAAACTGCATGAAGAGTAATTCTAGATACGACGTTTCTTACCACTTCGTTGCATAACATTTTCTTTCTTGGCATTTCTTTCAAACATAGTACATCTATAAATAATTGTAGAAATATTATTTATTGTTTACGTCCCACTCGAGAATATTTCACTCATGAATATGGAGACGTCACCATTGCCGGTGAAGGGCTGCAAAATTTAGGCCTATGCTCGGCACTCAGGGCCTTTGAGCAGGGAGGGATCTTTTTCGTGCCACACCTGCTGTGACACGGGACATTGGTTTTTCCGGTTTCATCCGAATGACCGTCCCATTCAGTCGCCTCTTACGACACGCAAGGGGATGCTGGGGATTTATTCTAACACGGACCCCACGGGTTAATTGTAGAAATATGAAAAATAAAAAGATAACAAATAAAAGAAATGAATATATATCAAACAATCCTGTTTAGGAATTTCTACTTTATAGATAGCTTTGATAAAATCAAGAACAATTCTTTGCTAAATAATGAACATTTACAAAACCCAAACATTTAATAGGAATGGGATCGGTACGCTTTATATAAACAGAGCAACCAAAAAAAATTCACAAAAATATTTCTGTAATCAACAAGTACTTGAAGAATTGATATATTCTAACAAGTTACTTACATTTTATATTCATATGAAGCAAAATTTACGGGATAAAAACAAAAAAACTTGCCTCGGTAATCAATTCATATTTCCTTACACATCATAGGTATATTTAGTTTTAAGATGTGTTATCAATTAACAATCATAATTTCACAATCATGTCCATTTTGTTATATATCCCGAAGAAATCTCGGATATAAAGGACAGCCACAGAATCTGAACACAGCATATCTATTTTGTTTGTATTTTACTTTTAACATTGACTTTAATGGCAGACTGACAACTACATTATATGATAAAGCGTGATGACTTTTAACTTGCAATCGTCAACTTTCCATTTCATATGTAGTAATTATACCACATATCACCTGCTTATGGTGTGTATATCTCCCAGTTGATTCGATACGCAAGAGCATGCTATGCGTATGACAGGACTTTTTAAAGCGAGCGCCCATACTAACAAAAAAGTTGATTGCTGCAGGGTTACAACGAATCTCGTTTAAATTCATCATTTCAGCAAATCTACAGTCGCTATAATGACCTTTTATTGTGCGATTACAGATTATCACTAAGTCATATGTAGCTGATTTATTTATTTCATAACCCTATTGTTGACTGTCATTTTCATACTAGATTTGACTACTTGCGAAGTAATTACCCGATACTAATATAAATCGTGGATCTAACAGACAAGACCGGCGGGTATTGACCGGTCAAAGAGGAATTGCTTAACTCCTCAGCTGCGCTTCACCTTTTGAATCCTACTTTTATCGCTTTTTGTCGGGAAGTCCGTGTTGCCTACACTTTCGTTTTTTTTTTTTGTATATGTTTTATGTTTATTATGATTATAGACGTTTGACACATATGTTTAACATTTTTTTAACGCACTTTTTGTATACATCAAACATACATACATACAAAAATACATACATTCATCATGCATACAATCATACATGTTATGTAGGTTGTTTTACATCCCTCTTGAGAATATTTCAATCATATGGAAATGTCACCATTGTTGGTGAAGGGCTGCAAATTTAGGCCTGTGTTTGGCGCTCATGAACTTTGAGCAGGGAGGGATCACCTGCTGTTATATGGGTCCTCGGTTTTTGCGGTATCATCCGAAGGACCGCCCCATTTAATCGCCTCTTACGACAAGCAAGGGGTGCTGAGGACTTTTTTTTACCCGGATCCCCACTGGGTTGCAATCATACATACATATATACTTTCATTCATTCATTAATTCATTATGGGAAACTGACAAAATAAGCATAGACGAATTAATTATTATGAAATATACCCAGCAAGACATACATCAACTCCCATTAACATCTATGTAATATTTATATAGTATTTACCCACCTGTGGTTTTCCTTCCCAGACATGCTGGCGATAACCAAGGAAGTTCTGTTCTTATCTAGAAGACATCTGATCGGCGTATATTTGGACGTTGGGCTCGATTGTAACGTCACGTGCGAGATGTCAACATGTACGCGCCATTTTCAGTCAAAGCTTATATCAGTTCTACCGAAAGCGGGCACGTGCAATGTGGCGCAATTATAGCCATTGGCTGTTTCTGAATATAATCATTTAGTATTTAGGTGATTTGTGATGGGGTTGCTCATACAAATATTCTAATAATATCAGTTTTAAACGATATACATGTGTAGATCGGCGAGGGATTTCGGGATGGCTGGTTTCACGATCTCCTCAAAGTACAATACTGGATATACATACAAAAATCGTATTAGAATATAAAAAATGACATAGAACTATAATTAATTCCGTATTAGTGCTAAGTAATACCCAGTTTAAGATCGTTTCATGTTTTGTGATTATATTATCACAGGGTTTGATGTCCATTATCTTTGGCACTGGGAGTGCGTAAAATATATATACCATTTGTCCAAGTGTGACATATATGTTTATTATATGGCCAAAAAGCGTGAATAGTAAATCATTTGATGCATTTTCCTTTTAACCTTCTTCTAGAATGCTTAGTAGGAACGTATGGCAAAAATTGTGGAAATCCCTGCAACAACCATTGCAGAAACATGACATGTAATCTAATCAACGGATCTTGTCTGAAGGGCTGTACATCCGGTTTCTTGGGAAGTTTCTGCAACAAAAGTATGTAGTGTAATCAACATTTCTTGTGAGCATCAAGCTGATACATACATTTCGATATCTATTTATTTCTAAAATATGTAAAAGGTTAAGCCTCATCATTTATAATCAGTGAATGTTCTTGAATCAATTGACTAAAACAAGCATTGATAAGTCAAAGTAATTCTATTGATATTTTTGAAAATATTATCATTACCGTATATATTCGCCTATAAGTCGGATATTTGGGAGTGAAATTTTGGTCCAAAAGTCTATGTCCGACTTATAGGCGAGTCCTAGGGAGATCAGTATTTTTCTAGTCGGCAAAATGTACCAATTTTTAAAACAACTCCGATGATTATCACTATCATCATCCAGAGAAACTCGTCTAGACTTCAAAATATAAAAACTATTATTGAACACAGGTAAATAATAAAAGAATTGACATAATATTGAGTTTTGGAGAAGAATAATTAAATACCGGCATGATTCCTTAAAATATTTTTTGAAATAGGGGCAAAATCAGCGTAACTTTGATTTAAAATTGTCAACTGATTCTGGCAAAAAGTTGTACCGACTTATAGGCGGGTCAATGGCAAAATCCTTCAAAATGATCTCAAAAAACACAACCGACTTATAAGCGAACCGACTTATAGGCGAGCATTTACGGTATATAAAATGGCGAAGTAAACAATGTGTTAATCGTAATCATAGTCCCAAAAAACATGTATACAAAATCGAGTGTAGGGCAACACGGACCTCCGACAAAAGCGAAGACAGGATCAGGTGCCATATATTAGAATACATAGATCTATATATTTGTATCACACAAGTTGGTGGTTAAGGTTTTCGCTTCGAGACCAGGAGGCTGTGGGTTCGAGCCCCTCTTGTACCTTTCAAAGGTATTTTGAGTTTCATCCTCAAGCACTCGGCATTTAGACTTGCAAGTTGCCGGTCTCTTCGACAAAACTTTTAAAAAGAAGTTTCCGTGTTACAGCAGGCATCATTAAGATGAATAGCCCTCAATGTTTCGGCTCTGAGCACCATGCTTGGTTCTAACTCTGTGGCACTTAAATACCAACAGCTAGTTACGTCTCAATACACGTGCAAAAACTCTCAAGAGACGTAAAACAAAGCAAACTACAGAATAATGTACACAATGCACTGTGTGTAAAACATAGGTCAATGTTTTCCAAATATTAGCCAAAATCATCAACGATATCAAGTAAAATTCTAAGTCTTAGTTAAAATGTCAGAAAGAAGTTGTTTACAAGAAATGCAAAGCTGTTGACACCAATATTCCTTCCAAAATATGCTGGGCGAAACAGGCACTGTCTGACGTTCGAAAATACCATGCATGCCAAGATGCAAACATATGACAAAACCTCATAAAATCAGTATAACGTGATTTTGGTCCTAACACTTATTTTCATTCTTTCTTTACTGAGACATTATGCATTTTATGTATTTAAGCATGTGACAGAGGAACATATGGAATCAACTGCTCCCAGAATTGTTCTCAGAACTGCTTTGGTGTTTGTGACAATGTTGACGGATCCTGCATGTGTTCCTCTGGATGGACAGGGTCCCCCAGCTGCAGTAGAAGTAAGCATCTAACTTATATTTTAAAGAATTATTTTACATTCATCTAAATAGTTCAATTGTTGTATGATGTATTTCGTACCAATCATTAGACTGTTCTTTAAGAAGCGACTGGAGAACATTTTCTCCGTTTACCTAGGGAATATATACATGTGTAGCACTCACAGCGGAGGTGATCGGTCAACAGGAGATATTTGCTCCTTCTAGGTGCTTGGTACCATCTCTGGTTCCAGATATCTATGTTTACTCTTCCTGAAATAATCTATTCTTTTTCTAAACAAAAATATGTTTATGGCACTGTTTGCTATATTTACCTTCTTTATTTGATGTTTGTTACCTTTGCACTTTGTTATATTGTTGAAAATGTGGTTATTGAATTGACGATCAAAGAGTTTTTTGAGAGAATTGTCGATGCGAATTAACCCAAATAATTATATTCTATTCTGATAAAGTGTGTATTTTGTGATTCAGAAAAGTGAGTAATATTTTGGTCATTTCGTAGAAATAGATAACAATACCAAAAACCTTCATTGGAATATGAAGTGGAGTGGTAATTTTATTAAAAATCTTGTAGTATTTGATTATACATCTGTGACAATGTCTTGTGTACTGCAGTTACGGATTTACTTGCGATATCGTTAAATTATAGTTACTATTGATATAATTAAAACTTATACTCAATGCCGAAGATTATCTTCGCTTATCCCACTTTAACCTCTTTTTATATCTTTTGAATGTAGTTGAAATAGGACAGTTTCTGACCTCTCTTAGATCATTGTAAGAGTGTGCGGGTCATTTTTAGGTTTTTTGGTACACTATGATAGTCATAATTACATATACATGTATGATGCAATATATCCATTCGATACGCAAGAGCTTGTTCTGTGTATGATCAGTTTTTGAATCGAGGCAAGCTACTTACAGACAAGTTGCTGTTGCAGGGGTTTCAACAGTCACGTTTAAAGGCAGCATTTCGTAAATTCTATGGTCGTTATAACAATTTAGTTTATCAATATGACCTATCATTGAGTCAAATGCTGTCTGATGTGTTTTATAGCAATTGTTAAGCCGTTTTTCACAAACTGATTTGACTACGGACTGTTCCGTTTACCTGATCAATACTATGGGCTCACGGCGGGTGTGACCGGTCAGCAGGGGATGCTTACTCCTCCTAGGCACCTGATCCCACCTCTGGTGTGTCCAGGGGTCCGTGATTGCCCAACTCTTGTTTTTGTATTCTATTTAGGATGTACGAGATTGATCACTGTTCGTTATCTTTGCCTTTACATCCAAACAAATTTAAAATGTGTGAAATCTTAAGCGAAATATTGCCTTTTTGTATTTTTTCACATGTTCACTTGAAGGGAAAGAAACATGAATTTAAAAGTTGCAAATTTCAATTTCTTGAATTTCTTTCAGAAGCACCTATTGTCAGTAATGACGAGTATAATAGTACTCCAGATGCATATATCGCAGGCCTGTCTGTTTCACTGGTCATCAACTTCATCCTTGTCATTGTCATTGTTATATCATTAAGGTAAACAAATGTTTGAGGTTTATGAATATTCTTCATGTGCCCATAAAACCTTCGTAATACATGTCAGTTCCATTACTTTTTAGGATAATCTATCACAGAAAACAAGAGAAGCATTCCTCTAACTATATCACTAGTGCTGAAATATCATCGTCATCACAAGTCAGCAACAACGAAGTACACCAATACCAGGAGCTCAGCATGGCCAATGAGAGTTCATACCAGAATCTGTCATTAACAGATCGTTGATAAAAGGCATTTTAGATTAAACTGATTCTTGTTTTCATTATGCTTATTTTTATTGATATTTTTATTCACTTTCATACAAGTGAGAATACGGGTTAGAATAGGTCCTCAGTAGCCCTTTTTTGCCGTAAGAAGCGGCCAAATGGGGCGGTCCTTTAGATGAGACCGCATTTAAACCGATTTCCCATGGCACATCAGGTATGGCACGATGAAGATCCTCACTGTTCAAAGGACATATTAAAGCACCGAGCACAGGCCTAAATTTGCAACCCTTCACCGGCAATGGTGACGTCTCCATGTGAGTGAAATATTCTCAAGAGGGACAAAAAGGGTTAAACAACTAACTAACCAACTTCACTTTCACATGCCAAAGGAGGCAACTAATCGTGATCAATCTCACATTATACGGAATACAAATTAATATTTGGACAAAATTTGGGCCCCTGAATACATTAGTTGTGTGTTCAGTTACCTAGGAGGAGTAAACATCTCTTTTCGACCAGTTATACTCGCTATAAGCCCTACACTTTAAAATAATCAGGTAAAGGGAGTATCAGTGTATTTAGAACAGTCTAACAATTGGTATGAAACACATTATATAGCATTTGACTATAGGCAGGTTGTATTGGCATAAAAGATCGTTAATTATAAGGACCATAGAATTAGCAGAATGCTGACTTTAAACGAGACTGTTAAAACCCCTGTGATATTTGTCTATTTGCTTCCTATTTTACCGATAAACAATATGTGTACCACGTTAAACACATGACGTGTATTTCATAATGAAATATGAAATAGTGTATTAAAGCAAATATGAGAAATCAAACGAAAGAATGGGAAGATTTGTGAAATAATAAGAATTTTAACAATCTAGCATTTGGAAAAAAAAAATTCTCCCATAATTAACATAACCATTTGTTGTATTTACAATTACCAATAATTAAACAAAAAGTTGAAGCTGCATTATACTTCTTTTCTTTACTTGGGATTGTTTTATTTACTAACGGATACATAGGACATTGGTGCGACATATTTTTGCCAATTACTTTTTCTCATGCTTGATGAAATTTTAGCACATGGAACCTTCAACCATAATTAGTTATTATCGTCTTTTGACACACATTCGTCACTTATAGAAGATTTTAAGTAAATAATTCCCATAACAATGTACATGTATACACAGATCAATGTACAAAGGAAAAAGGAATATGATCTGTGCTCTTTGGAACACTAGCAGACTATTGGAAAATCTTATCACCAAAGTTTTGAAATGTACTGAAATTTCTTTGGAATTTGTAGAATGCACAGTTGATTGACTTTTCTTCTCGTATACTACTGTGTTGTGCAATACGTCTGACGTTTCTCTTTCAAATATTTAACACTTTCGTGAAGAGTGAAGTACACCTTATGATCGATGTGACTGGTCAACAGGAGATGCTTAGGTAGGTACCAGGATAAATTTGACATTATTCCATTCAATCTGGGATTTATGAGATCGGGTGATCACTGTTGGTTATATTCATCTTATTCATAGGGGTTAGTTGAACATTCACAGGATCTTGCAATGTTTCTATTTGTCGGGATTTTTGTGAACTTTTGAAATCCAGTATAAGTATGGGAAACTCAAATTCAGTCCCAATGATGTGGATAATAGTATTCAATAGTATTCAAATTTTATTAAACCTCAAACGTATTTTTGATAGTTTTGACTTTTGAAAAGTAAGTAGTAGTGCAAGTTGGATTACCAAATGCAGACATAAAGCCAGGTTTTTTGTAACTATAAACCATTTTGGCATGACAATACTAACTCCCAAATGTTAAATCAACTGGATATCTTTGCTGTTGTGCACTTTGTCCGTTAACCCTGCATGCTCATAAATATTCAACACAAATGCATTGTATGGATTTAGAAGAGCTTGACCGTTTCATATTCAACCAAAAACTCGATTGTCATGGTCATCGTAATATCAGTATAGATTAAAGATTATTCAAATGGGGTAAGGAGGGCCGCACGAAGGAGACAAAGTTTTATGTTGGAACTTGGATAATAGAGAAGCATATTTTAAAATCTTTTACTCAAGATCAGCAGGGTAACGATTAGTCATATCAAAATACTAGCATTCTCAGGTAGCGCAGATTTCAGATTATTTAAATCGTGACTGGAAGGGACTAGTTTGAAGATAATGATAGAGGATAAAAGTTTTACCTGCCAATGAATGATGTAATTCGTAAAAATCTACAGAAGACCAGTATTGTCGTAATCAGTAATGATAATAAGATTAGTGGTACCACTATATAAGCATCCTCATGTAGTGTAGATTCAAAATTGTTCAAATAATGGCCCCAAGAGTAGGGTGGGGCCACAATAGGGAAACAATGTTTAATGTGTGAATTCACCGAGGGAATTTTAAAAAAAAATAATGCCAGCATGTCATGATTAGTCATATCAAACTTCAAGCATTCGCATTGTGCAGATTTCATTTGTTCATATCACGACTGTAAGGGACTAGTTTTGGTCCACAACAGGGATTTATTTTCCCCATAGCAATATGTAAAGGCAAAGATAACGAACAGTGACAATCTCATAGGTCCCAAATCGAATACAAAAACAAAGAATTGGGCAAACACGGACTCCTGGACACCAGAGGTGGGATCAGGTGCCTAGGAGGAGTGAGCCTCCCCGGTTGACAGGTCACAACCGCCATGAGCCCACATGAGGAAGATTTAGTAAAACTCTTCTGACGTTCAGCAGCAGGGCATCATTTGTCATCATGATAAACAAGATTTCTGAGATACTGCATGTACTATGACCGGGTGAGATAGAACGATGCTTCAATAGGGGATCTAAGTGTGACATTGGAATATGATTATCAAACTCTTAACAAGAACCCCTGGTTAAATATATTGGTGTTCAAGCATTCCATTGTAACGTAGATTCATATTTGACAAGTGATGGGTATGATTTAAACCCACTTATTATTTATAAGCACGTTATTTTGAACCATGGATAAGGTAGATGAAGAAATTAGTTATCTTGAAGAGAAGATCAAAGAGCTCTTAAACGAGATTATGTGATTGAAAGGACGACATACAGAATGCACACCTTTAACAAATAAAGACTCCAGCATTGGTGCCTCAGAGCAAGACGGGAGTTCTAAACCAAGAAAGGAGTTTGGAGTAACACCCAAAGTTAAGGTTAAGGCTGAAACCGAAACTGATTTTGACCACATCATCGGCGGAACATGCGTTGTAGTTTGAAATTCCGAGAAATGCTCAAAGCAATGTTACTACACGCAGATTAAGAGACAATGAGCTTGAAACACTTGATTTTCAAAACCCTATGGAAAAATATGAAAGATCTGGTAGGCTGAGACTCGCAACTTATGATGGAACAACATCATGGTTAGATTATAAGTCGCATTTCAATGTATGTGCTTGCTTGAACCACTGATCTGAGGTACATGAAGAAAAGGGAATGTTCTCAGGTGTGTCCTTAAGAGGCCTAGCACAGGGCGTACTTGAAACAGAATATCTTCAGATGGATTTTAAGGAGTTGTCAAAGTCCCTGGAAGAACGCTTTTCACCAACAAATCAGAAAGAACTCTACAGGGTACAACTTATGGAGAAAGGACAACAAGCATCAGAAAGGATGCCTCGATTGGGCCAAGACAGTAGACGATTAACGCTTCTAGCTTACCCAACGGCTCAAGGGGATGTGTGTGAAACTATGACTAAGGAATTTTTTTATCGATGCTCTTCGACATGCGCCTGAGAATTAAACAGTCACGACCACAGAACCTGATTAATGTCATTAGACAAGCTGTTGAGCTCAATGCACTTGTTGCAGGAGATAATGGTTTCGTTCGGGAAGCAGGAGACGATACTAACGCTTATGATTTCAACAGTGGTAGTTTGGAGGACTCTGTAAGACAAATCAAGGAAATGATGTTGAGTCTACAGAAGGGACATGAATAAGATAAAGACTACAAACACCTCATCCTTAAAATACATCTTACGTGTCACGGAAGTTATATGACGAAAAGGAACAAACGGCTGCTACTTCCAAAAGATGTTACAATTGCGGTAAGCATGGGCATTACAAGAGGTATTGTAGATTCAGAAATCAAATAAGGAGCACGAATAATGTTCAGCAAGGAACATCCTACCCTAATAAGAAAAGTAACGGTAACAGAACGGAGATTGGGAACGAGAAGTCTCGACAATTTGAAATGGATAGCAATAACGAAAGCGAGTCAACGGAAAAACTTAAAGGTCATAGGAGATGATTCTTAACAATACCTTTTCTCTCCGTAAATATCAACTTTGTTTCATAGACTTATCAGAAAAAAATTATTTTCAAAAAATTATGACGATATGTACCCTAGGAAATCGCAGCGCAAAGGTACTCAAAATGGAAATTCGGCACCCGATTATCGTTCCTGACTCCCCGAATTTTTAACGAAACAAAAGACAACAACTTTGTATTGTTAATCAAAATATAAGCATGCACAAGGCGATATTTTTTTTATATTGCAACATGGGGAGTTTGTTGTACGAGGATATTACTTTGAACCCATAATGCAACTGCCAGCCACATCAAGGATTTTTCAACGGAGGACGAACGAAAACGAAAAGAATCAAGATCCTATTCATTCCGAATCTGTGTCAAATGAATTTCCGACTGGCTTATGAAAGACATGTGATTGTCATGGCATATTCTCTGACAATGATAAGAGGAAAACAGATAGCCATTGCGTGAACATATTTCTAAGCCCAGGAAGGCGGCATTGTTTTTCTACTGCATGTCTTGGTCATGGAAAAGGGGAAGGGACTTGTAAAAAAAACATTCTTGAAGGGAAAAAAATCGCCAAATCTTCAAAATCCTCAATCGTGGCTGGGGATGTATTATGAGGAGGATGTATAAGATAAAACTATCTCAATTTTCTCCAAGCCTTCTAATTTTTATTTCCATTTCGAGGAGAGGACAAAGTCAGGACTATTGGCGGGGTTCAATTCATATCATCCATTCATTCACTACTACATGTACTATCAAAACTAGTCACCCAATATGATAACCGAGAATGATCATTTTAGCCTGGCTTTAGCCATAGACTCTTGT
>CAJDSM010049116.1:0-11547 GCA_903981925.1 Ostrea lurida | reverse complement strand
CAGGAGGACATTGAGGCTGCCAGTTTTTCTCAACATGGCTACCCAGACAAGGAGGCGGTGTACAAACAACTGCAGGTCAACAGGACCAGTCACCACGACGAGGATCTCGTCGGCATAGGTACAGAAACACAAAGCTGCAACGGCAATTTCTAATCGCTAGCGATCTATGTATTCATCTTGCATACTATTTACCAAATACAGGGATAATTTCCTATGTTTTCATCAGCATTTAAACACAATCAACCCCTTCCTTGGAAGTTCATGGTCATTTTCCATCAAATGTTTGGGGGTTAGGGGAATGAAAAATTGTAAATTTCATGGTCACTGCACCCCTTGGGTTAAAATGCTGGGGGTCATATCCCCAAAAATTCATGCTAATCTTAAAAATCTTCTTTAATCAGCATTATTTAGCAGACAATCTGTGTGAATAGTCATGATGAGGAAGTGAAAATGTATTGTTATAACCACCACCCCTCCCCCCCCCCCCCCCCCCCCCCCGCAAACAAAGTTTTGGGGGGCATATAGGAATCTGTCTGTCTGTGCAGATTCATGTCCGGGCCCATTACTTCCTTGTTCTTTGAGTAGGCATACCACATTTGGCACACGAGTGAATCAATATGAGACGATGTGTCGCATATGTTTATGACCTCTATGAACTTGACCTTTGACCTCAAGGTGTGTGTTTGTGGTACAATCTACATTAATTGTGATGTTTACAGAGCATCGAGCCATACATTACTATGCTGCAGAGGATGAACAAGATCTGTCATTTGATAAAGGGGATACAATTATTGTCTATGAAGTCAATGAAAATGGTTGGTGGAGGGGTAGTCACGGTGATGAGTCTGGCTGGTTCCCGGGAAGCTATGTGGAGGTTTGTGTCACAACATATATCACAGATTTTATGTTGCACATCAGTTGCTTAACAATTCATTCCTCATGTAACAAACATTCTCTTAGATAACTTTCACATCATTGATAGAGTATATCATCTTATATATCATAAGTTGAGTTGACATAGTTGCAGTAAATGTGCTAATGTTTCATATTGTGACAATATATATTTTTCACATTCACAGGCAGTTACGCCATCAGAGGTGAAATCATTGTCGTGCATGCCATTTTTTGTGACTTGGATTTTGCTTTACATTTGTTTGATATTGAAATGAAGACAGATTTATAGAATCTAAATTGTAAAATTTATGCTGCATTTTTTGGAAGACTGGGTTGTGTTGGTTTTTATTTGATCTTATGAACATTTAGAATACAAAACAAGGCTACAATTTTTAACATTTTTTCCTTTGCAGTGCTGAACCTCAATCATACAGTAAAAAGAAAACTGTACAGTAATTAATCGATTTTCAATTAATTTGATTTACAGTCAACATCAAGAGCTTCTTTGAGTGAAATTTCTTATTTTAGACATAATACATTAAAAAAAAATTGGATTCGTAACAGTCTGTCTTCATTTCTGTACTGATCATTGAGAAATAATGATCAGTGGTTTGTTCAAATTTATTTTTGGTATTCTTAAACAATGAGCCATCATATTATTGGCATTCTTTGATTGATAGCTTTCCTGAAATTAAGAGTGTAGTAGTTACGGCTATATGGACCGTGGATATCAGCCTGGATAGCTCAGTGGTTAAAGCACTTGACTAGTGATGCAGGGGTCCCGGGTTCAATTCCTGGTCCAGCCATAAATTTTTCATTCTCTCCCTTCCTATTACAAGAGTTTATATTAAGGAGGAGTCAGGAGTAACACACNTCATTCTCTCCCTTCCTATTACAAGAGTTTAAATTAAGGAGGAGTCAGGAGTAACATATCACAATGGCTGACTTTCTATTTAAACACAAATTGAAAAATAATACTGTTGAACTTCGTTATCTCGAACATTGATATTTTGAATACCATGGCTATGTCGAAGTGGTTTGGAAGTCCCAACCACTAAGTTTTAAAATACTTTATCCTCTATATCTCGAATCCTTGGATATCTCTCAGTTTTTTCTCAGTCCCATCAAGTTGGACATAAGGAGGTTTGACTGTATCAACAGTATATTCGCCGCCCTTTTCAGTCCGATTGCCCTGTAAGATTGCTCAGTGGTTTAACTTGTCTATAACTGCTGGTCTGTAGATTTTGAGTTAGAATCTAGAAGAGGTTTACCTTTTTCAGGTTATTTTCTACTAAAACTATATTTTTTCACAAAATTAGGCAAATTTGAAAGTCTTATATTTGAAAATGTTATTGTACATATCCTTTACTTTCCATCTGTATCAGTTCTCTTTATGTGTTATTCCCTCTGGAATCTCATACTGGTATATTTAAAGACATAGTTTCTATNTATTCCCTCTGGAATCTCATACTGGTATATTAAAAGACTTTTACCACAAAAAATGACATCACAATATTTTGCAAGAAGAACTCCAAAAAACAAATGTGTAGTATCAATTATGAGTTATCTAAAGCTGCAGCGCTTTGAAATTGAAATCATTTTGTCTTTGTGGCTCTTTATAAAATTAATGTCTGGAGGACAATATATAAAACTGGTACCCCGCTGATTGGTGGCTACACACAAACACAAGAGATGCAAAGTCGACAGAGTACCAGTCAAATGACAAACGGAAATTATTTTGTAATTATTATCGTATCCAATGTGTTTGTAAACATTCTGAATAACATTTTGTAATTTTCTAGTTATGATTTTTAATTTCACCACCTTTTTGGAACATGCAAAATTTTACCAATATCTCTATAGACACTATGCCTTTTTAAAATGTATTAGTAGATTTCTTTTGTACATAGAAGGAGAGGAAAGATTTCATGATTATTGAAAGGACATGGCATAGTACATATCTAATAACTGGAATAGTTCTGATCAAGCAACGCTCATAGACACTAAACACAAACTAATTTTTTTACTTTAAAAAACCCAACAGAAGTTTGTATTTAATGTATAGTGACATATAGTACAATGTGTTATGTTTATTAAGTTTTTCTGCCCACTGGGGATATTGTGTGTTGAGCTTGTGAGTTGTTGTGAAACTTCTATATATACATATATATCCATATTGTGTTCGTCTTTCTCCAAACCTTTTTGATGTAGAATTTCATTAATGACAATTAAACAGTGAAACCCATTTAATCTGACATCCACTGGGAGACAAACATTTTTTGTCAGATTAAACAGTCTGTCAGAATAAACAGTGTGGGAGAAATAATGAAAATACAAAATTGAGAATTGAAAATAAGGTTTGGAATGACCAGCAAAACAGATTGTGCAGTGTTTACAATAATATAAACATTTATTATATACCCATCAATGATCCAAGTCTTGATATTGTAAAATTCACAGTGTGATCCGACTTTCCGGATCACCACACTGTCGTTTTCTGAATCCACGCCACCCTCTAAAACTGATGACTTCACAATGGCATCAATGAAACATTTTTGTGGAAAATATCGATTGCGTCATAAACAAAACTGTGTGTACACAACAAATATTTTCTCGATGTGTTTGTGTTTTTTGATATATTTGGCATACATTTATCTTATAAACATAAACGTTGATAGGTAAGGGGGTATATAATAAATTTATCATTACTACAGTAACTTGATCCGAAGAGTTGGATCACGTTTCGTTGAAAGGCACGGATCATCAGATCAAACTTGATGCTTCGCATCTCGTGTGATCTAATGATCCGCGTTACTTTGTGATCTGACTCTTCGGATCAAGTTACTGTAGTAATGATATATATATATATATATACGCATTGATACAGGATCATCTAGGCCCAGTTGCATGAAGTATAGTTAACTTTAAATGACAGTTAGATTTCCATTTACTCATACATTTATATAGCATTAACTAGATGTTATCTGTCAGTTAAACTTAACTAACTTTCATGCAACTGGGTCCAGAATGTTATAATGAAATGATTTACCTTTTTTATGCTAGCTTTGCTCTATCCATAATATCATAAATCAGCTTCAAATCAGTTAAAAAACTTTAGCTTCATTTCTCTGTTCATATGATCAGTTCATTGGCATTTGTAAACGGAGGAGAGTGTGAAATCATTGTTCATATCTGTACTATTGTGTAGCAGGTTGCTTCTCTGTTCATAATGATTAAGGTCCATTGTTGCATTCATTCTAAACAACCATTTGTGTAGCAGGTGCTCTCCTGTTCATAATTGATAACCGTCATTCATAATCTGTCCCCATTGTGTAAGCAGGTGCTCTACTGTTTCATAATGATAAGGCCATTCATATCTGTCCCATTGTCGTATCAGTCTGCTCTCTCGTCATATTGATAAGGCCATTTCATAATCTGCTTCCGCAATTGTTAGCAGGTGCTCTCTGTTCAATGATAAGGTAATTCATATCTGTCCCATTGTGTAGCAAGTACTCTCTGTTCATATGATAAGGTCATTCATATCTGTCCCATTGTGGTAGCAAGTCTCTCTGTTCATATGATAAGGCGCATTCATATCTGCCCCATTGTGTAGCAGTGTGCTCTCTTCTATGTGATAAGGCCATTCATAATCTCTTCCGCATTGTGTAGCAGGTGCTCTCTGTTCAATGATATAGGTATTCATATCTCCATTGGTGTAAGCAGGTGCTCTCTGTTCATATGATAAGGTCATTTCATCATCTGTAATATTGTGAGCAGGCTTGCTCTCTGTTCATAATGATAAGTGTCATTCAGTTGGGTAACAGGTGCTTTCTGTTCATATGATCTGTACTATTGTAGGACATGGAGCCTAAGTCATTAGTAATTCTGAATAGAGCAATTTATTGCTCTTATTTCTTTTTACTGATTAACATTCATTATGACCACATTATTATAATGACACTCATATTAGATTCAATCTCGGATCAAGTTTTATAGATATTTTTGTATTTGTTCTTTGTGTTCTGTTTTAATTCTCCATTAGATTCAAGTTGCAAATTTACCAGTAGATGTGCAGAGAGTCCACATACTGTAGAATATAAGAAGTAATTGAAAAAATGAGCAATGAAGAACCCAAGGAAAGCCACAAATAATACCTAAGTATTCAGTGTAGTTGTATATATAGTGATTTAATTCTCCTTTCTGTTTTGTAGCTTGTGGATGAAGATCCAACAGAACTTAAATACAAAGGACCGGGGGAGCTCTCAGTTCCATCGGATGATAGAATCCGCTCGAGTTCATTCTTATCCGTGGGGTCAGCTACTAACATATCCAAGACATCAGATGAGGAAACGGGCTCGGTGTGCTCCACTGGCACCACAGACAGTAGGCGACGCCCAGTCAGGAAAGCTCCGCCCCCTCCAGTGCGTACTCCCACAACGAAACAGCCACCAAGGCCACCCTCACATGTTCCCTGGGCCAGTCATACTGAGTCCACTCCAAATGACAAATCAACAAACTGGAGTCGTGATTTCAGTCCAAGTGGCAGCTGCAAGAGTATCAGTGAATCTGATTCAGTGGATGCTACAAATACCAGTAGGTCTTCGAAACCAGAGGTGCCCAAAAGGTTTATAAAGCCCAAACTGGTGAAAATATCAAAGAAGAAAATAAATCTGAAACCATCTTCCAGTTCAGTTCGGGCTTCCAAATCTCCCCCTCCTCCCCGCCCTGACTTCCCTAAACATATACCCAAAAGTCCACTCAACAGAAGTAGGGACGAGAGCAATCAGTACAACAAGCTTAACGGGACTACAAACTCCTTAACAGACAGTCGAGACATGAGGTCCACCTCTGCAGTGACGGACTCGGACATCAGTGGGGTGGAAGCTTTACAGGTCTCCAGCTCAGAGAAGGACCAAAGTTCTGTACAGAATAAAAGTCAAAATGGAGGTGATCATGACATCAACTCGGAACCAAAAAGCAGGGAACAAAATGAACAAGCTTCTGGCCTGTCATTTAAGAACAAATCTAAAGATCTTTCTCCAAATGAAGCAAGACATTCAACGCCAAAATACCACGCAACTCCAAACTTTTCTGATCCTTCACGATTAGTGAGTAAGAAAATGAATGGTAGTGTGGACGCCAGCAATTCTGTCCCAGAGACAAGTATGACTGAAGTGTCAGGATTGAGTGAAACTGATGGAGAAGTGAGCAGCCCCAAAGTCCCACCAAGTCCCAAGCGTAGCCGCCTACCCATGCTGTCGGGCGATGCAGGGGCCAGTGGTCATCGAGCTCGTTCCAAAGAGCGTCCACCTCCAGTGGCTCCAAAGCCATTAAATAGGAAGTCTCAGATTCAGAGGTTGAGGTCATTAGAACGCAGCCAATCAGAGGCTGAGAATTCATCACATGACCAGTCCTCATTACAAGATGATAGCAGCAGTATTTTGATACATGATGGCTTGGATTCTTCAAACAATAATTCCACACACCTGAGTGATAGTAATTCTTCCCAGATTAAAAAACCAAGTACGCCTGTTCAACAGAAAATTCCCATGAAACAGACTACAAATAACAGTCGTATTCCTAAAACAGCAAGTGGTGCTACCAAAAAGCCTGGTTCAGCAATTCCTGGAAAACCCTCAGAAAACTCGGACAAAAATATCAGTCGGCAAATTTCAGCCACATCACAAGGGTCTGGTGGTTTTGAACCAGTTTCTCCGGGAAAACCCCCAACCCCAAAACCAAAGCGACCCGACAATCCACCAATCAAATCTGATAGTCAAACACCAACACGTAGGAAGACCAGTGCTAGTCCAAGTCGTATNGAAACCCCCAACCCCAAAACCAAAGCGACCTGACAATCCACCGATTAAATCTGATAGTCAAACACCAACATGTAGGAAGACCAGTGCTAGTCCAAGTCGTATTCCCTTAGGGAAGTCTCCAACACGCAAACCTTCTGACTCTGGTGCTAAAACAAAAATACCTCAGAACCATTCTCCTAACAAGAAATCCACTAACACAGACGCAAAAACAACAGTGCCATCCAAGATTCCCACAATTCCCTCGACAAACGGACAGAGAAATGGGCTCACCAAGACGCCTCCTGTAGAGGGTCAGGGCGGTCTGGCCAAATCAGCCTCCACTGATTCCCCCAAGGGTAGCCCCCCCAAAAGGGGACGCAGTAACATCCCAAAGCCTCCCAGACCCAGTAAACCATTCATTCCACTGGAGGAAGTAGGAGCAGGAGGAGACAACTCAACCGTTCCATCACAACACAGGTAACTGACATACACAGAACAATAGATGTCGCCACAGAAGATAGTGGATATTGGTTTAACCTAGTCATCTTGATTGCAAAAACTTTTTGTGTTTGGTTAATTTTGCTTCATCACTTTCCAGGCTCCAGCTGAAGAAAGCTGTATCTGGATATGAAGCCCTCAATGAATGGGAGCTGTCCTTCAATGAGGGAAGTCTCATAACAGTAATTAGTCAGGTGATTAACAATTATATTACTGTGTTCAGTCAGGTGTAAATAATCAAGTAACCTAACAATTATATTATTGTTCAGTCGGGTGTAAATTAATCAGTACCTAACAATTATATTACTGTGTTCATCGAGGTGTAAATAATCAGTAACTAACAATTATTACTTAACTCTGGTGTCCAGTCGGGTGTTAATAATTAGTAACTAACAATATATACTAGTGTTCAGTCCAGGTGGTAACATAAATAGTACTAACATTATATCACTGTGTTCAGTCAGGAGTGTAAAAATAATCAGAAACTAACAATTATATTACTGTGTTCAGTCAGGTGTAAATAATCAGTAACTAACAATTATATTACTGTGTTCAGTCAGGTGTAAATAATCAGTAACTAACAATTATATAACTGTTCAGTTCGGGTGTAAATATACAGTAACTAACAATTATATCAACTGTGTTCAGTCGGGTGTAAATAATCAGTAACTAACAATTATATTAACTGTGTTCAGTCGGGTGTAAATAATCAGTAACTAAACAATTATATTACTGTGTTCAGTCGGTGTAAATAATACAGTACTAACATTATATAACTGTGTTCACTCGGGTGTAATAATCAGTAACTAACAATTATATTACTGTGTTCAGTCGGGTCGTAAATAATCAGTAACTAACAATTATATACTGTGTTCAGTCAGGGTGTAAATAATCAGTACTAACAATTATATCTGTGGTTCAGTCAGGTGTAAAATAATTCAGTAACTAAATTATAACTGTGTCGTCGAGGTGTAATAATCAGTAACTAACAATTATATCTACTGTGTTCAGTCGGTTGTAAATAATCAGTACTAAACAAATTATATTACTGTGTTCAGTCTCGGTGGTAAATAATCAGAACTAACAATTATATAACTGTGTTCAGTCTGGGTGTAAATAATCAGTAACTAACAATTATATCACTGTGTTCAGTCGGGTGTCAAATAATCAGTAAGCTACCAATTATATTACTGTGTTCAGTCGGGTGTAAATTAATCAAGTAACTAACAATTATATTACTGTGTTCAGTCGGGTGTAATAATCAGTAACCTAAACATTATACTTACTGTTTCATCGGTGTAATAATCAGTAACTAACAATTATATCATCTGTGTTTCGAGTCGGGTGTAAATAATCAGTAACTAACAATTATATCTACTGTTCAGTCGGGTGTAAATAATCAGTACTACAATATCTATTCACTGTGTCACAGTCGGGTGTAAAAATCAGTAAATAACAATATATTTACTGTGTTCAGTCGGTGTAATAATCAGTAACTAACAATTATATTACTTGTGTTCAGTCAGGTGTAAATAATCAGTAACTAACAATTATATTACTGTGTTCAGTCGGGTGTAAATAATCAGTAACTAACAATTATATTACTGTGTTCAGTCGGGTGATAAATAATCAGTAACTAACAATTATATTACTGTGTTCAGTCGGGTGTAAATAATCAGTAACTAACAATTATATACTGTGTTCAGTCGGGTGTAAATAATCAGTAAACTAACAATTATATTACTGTGTTCAGTCAGGTGTAAATAATCAGTAACTAACAATTCATATTTACTGTGTTCAGTCAGGGTGTAAATAATCAGTAACTAACAATTATATTACTGTGTTTCAGTCAGGTGTTAAATAATCAGTAACTAACAATTATATTACTGTGTTCAGTCAGGTGTAAATAATCAGTAAACTAACAATTTATACTGTGTTCAGTCGGAGTGTAAATAATCAGTAACTAACAATTATATTACTGTGTTCAGTCAGGTGTAAATAATCAGAAACTAACAATTATATTACTGTGTTCAGTCAGGTGTAAATAATCAGTAACTAACAATTATATATCACTGTGTTCAGTCAGGGTGTAAATAATCAGTAACTAACAATTATATTAACTGTGTTCAGTCGGTGTAAATAATCAGTAACTAACAATTATATTACTGTGTTCAGTCGGGTGTAAATAATCAGTAACTAAACAATTATATTACTGTGTTCAGTCGGGTGTAATAATCAAGTAACTAACAATTATATTACTGTGTCAGTCGGGGTTGTAAATAATCAGTAACTAACAATTATATTACTGTGTTCAGTCGGTGTAAATAATCAGTAACTAAACAATTATATTACTGTGTCAGTCGGGTGTAAATAATCAGTAACTAACAATTAATATTACTGATGTCTCAGTCGGGTGTAAATAATCAGTAAACTAACAATTATATTACTGTGTCCAGTCGGGTGTAAAATAATCAGTAACTAACAATTATATTACTGGTGTTCCAGTCAGGTGTAATAATCAACTAACTAACAATTAAATACTGTGTTCAGTCAGGCTGTAAATAATCAAGACTAACAATTATATCACTGGTTCAGTCGGGTGAAATAATCCATCAACTAACAATTATATTACTGTGTTAACAATTATATTACTGTGTTCAGTTGGGTGATTTACAGCATAGTAAATAGTCAGATCACTTAAAAGTAGATCTTCAGTATCTCTAACACTGATATCTCGAATACCATGACGATGTCGAAGTGGTTTGGAAGTCCCAACCACTAATTCTTTAAGTATTTTACCCCTGATATCTCAAATCCTTGGGTATCTTGAAGTTTTTTCTCAGTCCTATCGAGTTCGAGATAATGAGGTTCGACTGTATATCCCCATGATCAGTTAAATGATTTACTAGTACATCATAGTACATGTAAATAGTCAGGTAAAATACTAGTACATCACAGTAATTACTATTAAAGGTAAGATAGTAGTCCAAATACATCGTTGTTAAATGTTTCATTGTTGGTACATAATTGTTCACCATTCTAAATACGTACACGTTGTACTAGAAGATGTAAGAATTCTCCATTGTGTTTATCGTAGGATGCAAATAACCCTGGTTGGTGTGTTGGGCGGTTACCAGATGGCACCACCGGGCGGTACCATGCCAGTTTCGTGGAAGATCTTCCTCCGGAGGAACTCACGGCCGTATAGCTACAGCCCACAAAGCTGTCCACATTGTCTTGCCATAAAGAAATAGATCATGCTTGTCTTGACTTGTCTGCTTTATACTTGATGTAGGTTTGATTTAAATACGATATTTGTTCACAAGATAAGATCATGTTTTCTTTCAAGAGACGAGCCATGAAACTTTTTTGACAGTTTCGTTTGTTTTTTGTGTGTGTGAAAATGACTGTACTTGTACCAGTAAAAATTTAAAATCTGTGTGTGTTTTAATGTTGATCTGCAATGCATTTAATGCATCAATTGATACTATTGACACTTCTAAGATGTTCTTAAAAATGTGCAGTAATTTTCCAAGTTTTAGTGCTTTGATTAACTGACTTTGTTTTAATTTTTTCTCTATCTGTTTTAAATATTTCTCTTTGAAAATTCTTGCAACAGAAATAGAATTAGTACATTCGGTGAAACAGTGGTTGAGATGTGATGTTCGAGAACACACTTAGATATGCCAAAAATGGTAATTGTATTTATTGCCAACTGTTTAATTGAATGAATGAAAGCTTTAATAAATAAACATTTTATGAAAATGAAATGAGACTTGATTCTTGTTCATCAAAGCTGTGGAGGATGAGTAAGGCTTTAGCATAACTTTGTAAGCAGGTAGGCCACTACACTAAGGTTTATACTCTTTATAACACAACGTCACAAGATGGCAACTTGTGTTCATATTTACTTGAAGAAATTTCTGAATATAATGTTTTTTGTATTCAAATTGCATATTTTCCACCTCTTTGACATGTATAGTTATTAAATATAACCATGTCTTACATAAGTGAATAATTTCGTACTTGTTTTGTGAAGCTTTTCCAAGATGTAGTGGGCCACCTTAAGGTAGATGTAATTCCACCCTTGGGTGACTTTCCCTCATATGAGCTCAAAATAAAAGAAGAGCAATGCCAACAAATAGCATTATATGCCTGTCATAATTATTTCAAAGAAGACGGAATGTATAGATATTATATAGAAGGGAATATTATTCAAATCCATCCACTCAGGTGAAAATTTATGGTCATATGGGCACTGTGACCTTGACAAGTGACTTTGGTTCAAGGTCATGACATTTCCTTGGGTCCAGACCAACAATTCTGTGAAATGTTCCATTCAGTGCACTCAGTG
>CAJDSM010049115.1:5399-20285 GCA_903981925.1 Ostrea lurida | reverse complement strand
ATCGTATAACCGTTCCATTTAAGGCAAGATTTGTAAATTCAATGCATGTAAACAAAAACATGCAGACATCTCTATAATACTGACGACGGGCATATAATAATCCAAGCACCCTAAAAATATAATGCACTCTCCTAAATACATGTAAGAGGCTGCACGTGTTTTATCTGGTGCATACGACGAGGGACTGACTCATGGCAAGCTTATCTTGTTCATCGAAAACACCTACAAATTATCGACGTGCAGCGCATTGTGACAGCGTTCACAATAGATGTGTAAAAGGCAATACGAAGAAACGAGACNNGTTGAGAGTTCAATCTTGGCTTCTCTCTTTGCAAGATTTAAAGCAACCAGATACATATGGGGTGCAGCAGAATGGTTCATCTCCTCCATAACACACCACAATTTGTCCCTATCAATATCAGTGGTCAGGATTCTCTCTGGAAGAGAATTAATGTACTCTCTGTTGTTCCCGCTGCTACAGAAAAAGAGAACTGGGTTCTCCGTAGGTCCCAGAAGAGCTTCATGCGCCCACTTTGGAATAGAGTCTTGACAAAGATGTAACTTATCCCGGTAATTGTCCTGTAGACGCTTCAGCCGGGGATAAAACGAGCTCGGTATTTCAATCTTCGAAATGTTGGCTCTGACGTGGGAACTCATGCTCGTTTTATGTAAGTTTTTCCCAGATATTATTTCATCGCTCAAAACACTTGATGATTTCGGTCCACTCTCTGTAGTGTAAACAATATCAAGATACTACCATTGCATCAAAATCAAACAGCAGTCACTCTTACTGATGTACCAGTAAGTGGTGTGAGAGAAATAAAACTGAACTGATAAAATTATCATGTGACTACTACTTGGGATTTTGACCGGTAAAACCAACTTTTATTTGATAATATATAATATATCCGGTTTCAGTTTCATTACTCAATTAATTGTACTGGAATGAGGAAGTTTTAAAACGAATATCAGCCCACGCTCAGATCATTTGTCTGATGAAGAAGTTATCAAGCTGTCAAAGTGTCGAGTGTCGAGTATTGATTTTCAACAATACATTGTCGTTTACTACAGTGGAATATCAAATTAACAAAGAATAGAAGCTATTTGAAACAATATTGAATTGAGATACTCTGTCATCGATTCATTTATTGAATTAAAAAACATTTCTAATTGAATTTAAGTACGAGGACAGTGGTATAAAAAATCTGCTGATGGATTTTCTAATATTTGGTGAAATCCTTTTATTGAGCACTAACGCAAATACATGTGGAGATTTTATTGTTGCAGGGCATGAAAGAGTTACTTCCCCTGAATATAATTAATTATTAATGTAATATGGTCCAGTTAAACTTTCCTAGAAATCAAAGTCTGAAATCACAAAAGTAAACAAACAACCTTTCATTTTGTTGGAAGATTTGTGACTAGAAAGAAACTACGTGTGTAGCTAAAGGAAAACAAAAATCATCAGTGGACAAAACATCGTACATGTACACGCAACTTTTTTTTTTTTAAGTCAGAACATTTATCTACTCAAATTACTAAATTATTTCAAATACCACAAGTGGTACGGATGTAACCCATGTTTCTCAGCATGTGTCGTTGATTACTCGTGAAGTAGGGACACTTTTTTTTGCCTGATGAAGTAATGATATCTGGCCTGGAGGTTATAGAACTTTTTTGAGCATGGTTTCATACTCGGACTCAAACACACTGGGCTCTGAATCGTTATGTAACTTTGATAAAATCATTCCCATACTCAAATGGAGTACATGCTCCTGATTTTTCGAGTCTGTTCTGGGACTTGCCCAGAATTGTACTCATTTTAAAAGAAGATGACTGCGCATAGATAAATATATCTGCACAAAGTATCAGTTTGAGTATTTTACAGTAAAAGTTTAATAACTTCGAGGCCTGATATTCAAGCTACAAGCAAGTCAGGATTGAATGCATTTTTTCATACCTAGCCCTAGCCTAATCGTACTTACCAATAAATAATTTTCTTTGTTGTTACATCTCTGCTGGCAATGTATAGTTTCAATTTTTCCCCAGGGGTTTACCACAGAATAGAATAGAATAGAATAGATTTTATTAAACAATTTTAGGGCCCATAAAGGGCATCAACAAGTCAAGAAGTTGCAGTATAAAAGGAAGAAAATCAAAAACTGATAGTAACAAATTCAGATAAAGACAAATTGAACATATATATATATGTAATAGTAATAATAATATGACTATTGAAGCTAGATTATACGCGAGTTGGGGAATTATATTTGTAATAAATGTTTTATAACACTAGATTGTATTAGTTTACATGTACAATCTACGATACACTGATATAGAAACTTGTAGCTAGAGTATTAATGGTTTAACACTCTTTTATATTTTTTGATTCTTGTATTGTACTATTCTTCGTTTAAAAATGTTGAATCTAGAAAATTGCCCAAGTCCTGGTAAGGCAACGCTAATCATCTCTCACCTTTGACACAATCCAGATAGAAAATTTATTCTTTATTTGACTAAGCTCTATAAAAGTTTTATTACTTCAATTTTGTTATCTTTCCTAAAAATTTCATATCTATCAATTGATATATACAAGGGCATTCAAATCAGTGAAATGGATCTCCAGTCCTCGACACAATTCATATTCGATCAATAATTTACAAAATTCTTTCAATTTCTTTCAAGGTAGTTTTTCTGTCCTTCCTGTGTTTTGTGATTTTTTTTTCAATATCTAATCTCCGCTTTCATTCTTAGGCTTATGTGCAGCATTTATCCTAAATTTGGCAATTGTATTTTTTCTACTGTTCAGATTTTTTAAAAGATAAATATATTTTCAAATTCAACAATTTGTTTTTATGTAAAAGTATGATTGTGAGTTTACGCCGCCTTAAACCATTCTTCTCTTTTAATTGACCAGTAATGTAGAATTCCTTTCTCATATTTTTTTTTTAAATTGTTTCTTAGAGTCGTTGTTTTTCAATAGATTTAAGCATACCATACCAATAAGCTCATGATAAATTTTGTTTGCATAAAATAATTTGCATTTGAGAACCAACTGTTGATATTACAAATCAAACCTAGCTTACAAACTACTAGGATCTTATCACTGAAATGTATTTTGTATTTATAATTGTAATTCTATTAATTGTTACTAACAATTGCGAGGAGGAAAGTATCTATCAGTACTCTTCTGAAATGGAAGAAACAGTGCACTGACGGTACTTGTTTATTCTTATGCTATAGAGATTTTTCTGCTTGACAATTGTATCTTAAATAGGTTATATGTCTCCGACCATGAATATTGCATTGTGATATTCACTTTATTTAAGAATTTATATCTATAATTACTGGTAGCTTATTCGTAACTAATTTCCTAAAATATCAGTGGCATACTAGTATCGCCTTTATGTTTTTAACATTTTTAGGCATGCAACTTTTTGGGCATTATCCTTCGAAAGATTTAAGTGGCTAATTTCCTTAATGAAGTGATATCTAAATTTGGTATACTCAGATATTTGTATTTCTCCTTTTCTCGTGCCACGAAATATCTATCAACGAGCAGCTCATTAACGATTTTCACCAACAGCCTGACATTTGGAATATTTCCCCTCAAAAGGTACAAGTACATGTAGCTGATATCCTTAAATGCGATACCTAATTCTGTCCTGTCGTATTAACCATATTCCATACAAAACTAGGCTTCTAAGGTTTATGAAAATCTTGAAATTTCGGCTTATGCCCATCATGTTCCCGTGGGGATCCGGGTTGGAATAGGTCCTCAGTACCATCTGCTTGTCGTAAGAGGAGACTAAATCCTTCGGATGAGACCGCAAAAAACCGAGGCCCCGTGTCACAGCAACGGTGGCACGATAAAGATCCCTTCCTGCTCAAAAGCCATAACCGCCGAGCACAGGTCTAAAGTTGCGGCCCTTCACCGGCAATAGTGATGTCTCCATATGAGTGAAATATTAAAACAATATATACAACTGTATTTATAAGTCACAAACTTTCCGAAGAGCAACGACTTAAGATTTATATAACATGCTGAGATGCTGATAACGTGTTCTTGACAGCTTTTTAACAAATATGCAGCTGGGTGCCTATCTGAGAGTGTTGCAGATTTCGCGAAAATGATTTGCGATTTTTAAATTCAATGGTTGGGGGAGTTATCACTCTTTTTCCAAGCCGATGGCCGATTTGTTGTACAGTCAACAGCGCAACACAAAATGGTAGTCATGGATGACACATATACATTTTGCATACAATCTATTTAGCCTCAAGTTCTTTCATGATAGTGAGGGATAAATTTACATAAATTCTAGTGGTTTCTTCCTCGGACTTAGATTTCTTTATAACTTCAAAGTTGTTGACTGAAGCTTGTCAGTGCAGCCTGGAAAATAGTGTTTTTTTTAATCTTTAAAGTTTCTTAAGATTGCGAAAATCTTATTTTGTCTTATGATACAATCGAAAATCAAAGGAGAATTCTAACCTGGCGGCAAATTATATTCCTCTATTCTATTTGCTCTAGGTAAAAACCAATGTTTTTAATTTTCGTGAAAAGAAATACGGAAATACTTATGATTAGTCATTCAATAGATAACTTCGTTTAACACCACTCTTACCATTTTGATTTGAGATTGTTATGTGTCAATTTTTTTTTATGAATTTGTTAAAGATACTTCAATAGACTTGACTTCCTTTAATGATAAATGGAAAATAAAATCCCCCCTTTCACTCTTTTATCTAATTCCCATTGTACACATATCGTACATACATCATTATACACAATTTCTTTTGCAAGATGTTCAGTTTAAAAATGTATCGAAATGCTGTTCTGCACAGTTACAGTAAATATAGTTTCACTTTCAAGTTTTATACCCACTAGTTTTAGAAGAATTTTGAGAAACAGCAAGACTTCTCAGGTAAAGAAACAAAATACGACAGCTGGATTTTAGTTGCAGCCATCGCTTTTGGAACGACTCTCAGTGGCTATGCATTTTCCTTCAAAGACAAACCAATGGACCTACAAACACCACAGACGTGGTATGCTGGGACCACACAACTAGCGTCCTTGAAAACACCGACCTGTCTACTGCTAAACGCGGACCAGACCTTTCAGTCCTTTGGATACGAGGCCCAGAACAAGTATGCCACTCTAGCAGGAGATGATAATCATCACGATGTGTACTACTTTGAGAGATTCAAGATGTTTCTGCATCATGCAAAGGTGAATTAAGAAACTAACGTCAGTGTATTATTTGGGATGTCTCAATGAATGTTTTTGTTTGGCTCTAATTAACTGCATGCAATACATTTGGCATTTATCGAGTTCGATCCTGATCAACAGTAGTTGTATTGAGAGAGTACAATAGTTCCTCGTGCAGTTTGATTCGTGGGTTTCTTTTATGTGCTTTGCTTTTTTTCATACCAATAATTTCTTTACTCCGATATGCCAACCGAAAAGAGACATCTTGAAATGGTGTACATAGATTTTGACTGTTCTTTGTCATAAAATGAGTAAAGTTTCGAAACCATCTACGTCCTTATAAAGGTTTCTTGCTTTCGAGGGTGTCCTGTTGATAAGAAACTATGAAAAGTAGACCAGATGTAATGCTTTTTTCTTTGTTCACTTTAAGGACAGTGCGGATGCTAAGAAAATACAATATGTACTATAAAAATTGAGATATGGTTTTAATACAATCTTTATTATTGATGAAATGTACATATGTACTTCTGCTATGTCATGAATTACCACTTGATTTCATAGTTTTGAAAGTGGCACTACAGCTTATTTTCCACTTTGTAATTGTGAGCGTGAAATCTGAAAAATTTGAATGCATTAATTTGATCTCAATTGCACTTAAAATATCATCTACAATTTTAAAGTTTTCTTTATAATGACCTGGATTTTGCAATATTTTACATCACATAATTTTGCATGACAGCAAAAGTGTCTTTATACCTTTCTAAAAGAAAATTATCTGCATACCCCTTCGGAGGCAACACTTGAATGCTAACTTTTTCAATTATTTGATTATTTCCCGTTTCTGATTTTAGAATATATATAATGATTTTAGCAGTAAGTCCTCTTTGCTCATTTGACCAAACAACGTTTTTAAACTACTGAAAAAAATGTTAAGATTTGTCAAGAAGAATCTTTGCTATTATAGCGTGTGCTTCGATTTAAGTCTTGTTTCTGATTTATTTAACGGTCATACTGGTACCTTATGTAAATCTTGGTTCGCGCCTGAGTTTTATGACAAGGAGAAGATAACGAACAAGTGATCAATCTCAAAGGAATACAAAGCAAGAATTAGACAAACATGGACTCCTGGACATACCAGATGTGGGATCAAGGCAGCTAGGAAGAGTAAGCATCCCCTGTCGACCTATCGTACACTCCATTAGCTCTTTATCATGATCAGGTGAACAGAGTAATCCGTAGTCAAAATCAGTGTATAAAGAACAGTCTAACAATTGTCAGTCGGTAGGAAACACGTCAGGCTGCATTTGATCCAATGGCAGGTTGTATTGGCAAACTAGATCGTTCTAACGACCAAAGAATTCGCGAAATGCTGATTTAAACACGATTTTGCAACGCCTCATTCTCTTTTGATCCCCTTTTTTCGGAGAGTATGTCAACATTCTGCGCCCTCCTATTCACAGGGTTTAAAATATACCGAAAATAAGGGTAAGCTGTAAAGGTTTGAATGGAATTATTGTTCGTGGTAGGTTCAAATATCCTCACTCTGTGTGCTTCCTTTGGCTGTATTCTTATTGTTCTCTGTCATCATTTGCACCATCATCATAATCACGATCACTGTTAAGCATTTCATGGTCATTAAATTTTCTTCTTCAGTCTAGGATAAAGACAGAAAAACTATACTCCAAAGCAATGAAAACGCAACACTGAACAAGATGTAAATAAATTTTATCAGAAATGTTATTTATATTATGTAAATCCATTGTCAACTTCACATGGTTTTTAGAAAGGAATATCTTGTGTTTGAAATTGAATACTTGATTGTACAGTGTATAAAAATAATGATAAACACGACAACTATTGGAATTAGAATTCTAAAATGAGTACCTAATGTGTCCTTCGCCTGCTGCAACACATGCATGACATTTCCTAGGTATAGGGCGGATTATACGTTGTATTATACGTTGTATTATGGTATGTTCCACCACTCTGCCTGCAATGCTGCTTTCAGCTGCCGGCGTGTCTGTGGCTGCTGATGACGCTGTCTTAATGCCATACCTAAAGGGTCCCACAAATACTCAATTGGACTCAGATCGGCCATGAAAGAGTGCTGATGCCTTGTTGACGTTAGAATGCAGTCGTTAGACAGGCAGAGTGAGGTCGCGCATGCTGCTGACACAGAGTGAAATCATGATGGGCAGCAAAAAAATGGGACAACTGCTGGCCGTAGAACCTCATTAATGTAACTGTACAGTGAGAGTGCCATCAATGACGATAAGAAGTGTGCGATGACGAACGGAAATGCCGCCCCATACCATTACGCTCCCACCACCCCATCCATTCGTCTGTCCAACACAACAATTTGCATAGTGTTCACCTCGTCGTCGCCATATACGGATGTGCCCATCATTGCCGCTTAAATGAAAACGGGACTCATCTGTGAATAGAACTTCCTCCCCTTTGCATTTGCAACTATCACTGACGTCGTTAGGTCCATTGCAGGCGATTTTGTCGCCTGATTACCGTCAAATTATTGCTTCGAAATGGTCGTCTTGAGTGCAAGTCCATATATCTAAGCCGCCGTTGCACAACTGACAAAGTGTATATTTTGTGCTGCTGTAAGAAATCAGTCACAAATGACGTAATTAGAAGAGACGGTCCTGGTTTGGTGACGTCACTCTAGCTCTGCCTGGGCTTGGTCTGTCATTAACGGAACCCGTCAGTGTAATCGTCTGGAAGTGTCTTGTGATTGTCGAGGGGGGACAACTCATGTGTCTAGCAATTTGTCGCGCACACAGATATGCAGCTAACATACCCTTTGCTTCATATGACACTGATTGTTTATTTTCAAAATGAAACGGTGTATCAAAATGTCTTTATTGGGATTTATTTACCCGATATGAATGCAACACACGTGCAAATCGCAGAGCCTGGTCAAGCAGGAATCGACTCGTTCGGACAAAATCATGCGTCGCTGACCAATGCCCAACACACTGTATCTGGACTGAAGCATTCAACCGAGACCAAACTTTTAAAAATGGTTTATTTTATAGTGTATTTACAAGTGTTAAAAGATACTCGGATAAATGTATCAAAATTGTTAGTTGATGAAAATAGAACTGTTGCGTTAATGCATTGATTGTGAGTATACATATTGCACTGGAACCGTAGGCATCCTTTTTGTAGTACTGTCAAATTCCAGTAGATCGCTTTTCTTTCAGTGAGTGACATTAGAATTGCTGATGTTGGAACGTGGTATTTGATGATAGATATTGGAAGTAATTCCGAATATATAGTATCATTTACAGCTTGTAAATCGTTGCAATATTCAATGATTTTGTGATGGATGTGTGAAATCTTAGACCGAATATGCAAAAGCTTGTACAAATAATATGAATTGACAATGGTTTGTGCGAAAATTTTGTAATGATTTTCCATGAACGTCGAAATATTTATACATTTACCAAGTTATACTTGATTTTTTTGTTTACGTTTTATACGACATAGTTTATGGCCCATAGGAATTAGTAACTCTACTGTACATTGATCATCATCACAGATCATAATATGAGTGCAAAAAACATCGACTAAGCATAAAACAAACGTAACTAACCAAACAGGTGTATCCAGCATTTTTACATGTAAAACATACAATACCGGTATTATGATACCTCAAGGGATAGACACGACGGTTATTGAAATACGATTGGTTGAACAGATTACGTGATCAGGGCGACAAAACTTCATGTACCCCTCCCTCGGTGTGCCTCGAGACGTCATGTACTGCATCCCTCAGGGGGCCTCGCGTTTTTTCTTGCAAGAGTTATTTTCAAGCTGGTACTGTTATTGTTGCTCTCTCGTTAAATTGCTTGACAGTTGTTGATCGGTGAAATTACATATACAATTTATAATCTACATCGAATTGCATAAAATAAATATCTTAAACAGAAAAAATCTAAATACATGTATTGCTAATTAAATTAGCTGGGTTATTTTTTGGTTGTTGTTGTTGGTTTTTATTTCGGTATAATAAACAGTTTATTGCCCAACTGGGAGGGAAACATAAAGCTTTGTCCAACCCAGAAGTATCATGTCCTCGGGGGACATGATATTGCTGGGTTGGACAAAGCTCCATGTCTCCTTCCTAGCAGGGCAATAAATGTATAAAGGGTTTTGTTGAAGTCAAATACTGTGACAACAAGGTATAATTGAGACCCCTCCATGAGTGTTGTTGCATGATAAGTTAAAAATAGTTTTAAACTTTACTAGCATTAACCGGTTATAAAATCACCTGCATTAGTACTGAATGTTTATTGCGGGCTAATATACAAAACGAAACTAAAGACTCCATAAAGTCTAAATTTAGAAGCATTCCAGGAACTGGTAAACAGACAAAATACGAAATATGGCTGGAAGCAGTTGGATTTTAGTTGCAGCCATCGATTTTGGAACGACTTATAGTGGCTATGCATTTTCCTTCAAAGACAAACCAATGGACCTACAAACACCACAGACGTGGTATGCTGGGACCACACAACTAGCGTCCTTGAAAACACCGACCTGTCTACTGCTAAACGCGGACCAGACCTTTCAGTCCTTTGGATACGAGGCCCAGAACAAGTATGCCACTCTAGCAGGAGATGATAATCATCACGATGTGTACTATTTTGAGAGATTCAAGATGTTTCTGCATCATGCAAAGGTGAACTAAAATACTAACGTCAGTGTTTTATTTGAATTGTAACCAACAACATTCGTAACATGTAGATTAATTTCTGTCTTTGTTTATGTTGCGATACCGCTTGAATCCTTGGGAAAAAAAATTGCTGAGTTTGTACTCAGTAGAGTTGAGTACAAAAAATTTCTTACTCAACTGAGTACATTACTCAGCTGCGTTGGTGGCGGGTGATTTGAGAATGTTCTCAGTTTGAGGACTTCTCAACACTTGAGTTGAGAATTGAGGCTGATTATTGTACTCAGTTGTGTGCGTCGGGGCATGGTCTCGACCTGGTACAGTGTAATTCAGGAGTCGTGTTTGCCCAACTCTTGATTTGTATTTTGGTTAAGGACTGGTGAAATTGATCACTGTTCGATTTACTTAAAGTATCAGTACGACCGTTAAATAAATAGGAAATAAGATCAATTTGAAAAGCACTCTAGACTAGCGAAAATACTTCTTGACAAGTGAATGTTAAATCTTAACACTTATTTCCTTCAGTCGTTTAAAAAAATTACATGGACAAAAGGGCAAAGAGGGGTTACTATTACAGTAATGACTAATGATTTCCTATCAGAATCAGGGAATAATCAAATAATTGAAAATGTTAGTATTCAAGTGTTGCCCCCGAAGGGGTATGCAGGTAATTGCTTTTTGAAAAATATACGGTAAACAACACCTTTGCTGTCATTCAAGATGATGTAAAATATTGGAAAATCCTGGTTAGCGTGACGAAACCATTGAATCCTAGATGATTTTTTAGAGTGCATATGAGATCAAATTAAAGCATTCAAATTTTTCAGATTTCAACATTGATATATCATTTTATCGATAATTCAATTACAATGTTGAAAATAAGCTATAGTGCCTCTTTAAAACATAAATTCAAGATTTCTGAGATTGATCACTATTTGTTATCTTTACCTGTTCAATAAATCAAGATCAACAGAAAGTCTAAACATGACAAGAGTAAAGTAAATGCACGTGCCATTGAAATGGTTACCAATGTAACATATTTATTCATTGTCTGTATTTATTTCTATTTCTCTAGAATATTACTCGTCAATCAGACATAGAAGACATCAATGGAAAGTCTGCCCAGGCATTGTTGGTGTTTAGTTTGTCCATACGATATCTTAAGGACCATTTGATGAAAACACTCTCAGATCGAGTTAAAGATATCCAGCAAGATGATGTGCGATTTGTTCTAACGGTCCCTGCGATTTGGGAGGAATCGTCAAAGCAATTCATGAGGGAAGCAGCTACAAAGGTTTGTATGGAATAATTATTCATGATATGGTCAAATATTCTCACTTGCTTTCTTTCGTTTGTTTTATTCTTATTGTTCTCTGCCAGCATTTGCATCATCATCATAATCACGACCTCGGTCAGACCATTTCATAGTTATTATCTTTTCATTCAGGCTGGAATAAAGACAGAAAAACTACTTATTGCATTGGAACCAGAGGCAGCGTCCTTGTATTGTCAACAAATTCCAGTAGATCGTCTTTCTTGCGGCCAGAACGTTAGAATTGCTGATGTTGGAACACAATATCTGGTAGCAGATATTGGAGGTAATTCCGACTATATATTCTCATATATAACACATTATAACTATGTTTTCATGGGGGCGTGGTTAAATGTATTTATTCTATATAATATATGACAGGGGGCACAGCGGATTTTAGTGTACATGAGAAAGAAGCAGGTGGAACTCTAAAAGAACTTCACAAAGCTAGTGGTGGACCACACGGAGGCATTTACGTTGATTTAGAATATAGCAAAATATTCCAGAATGCCTTTGGTAATGATTCCTTGGAATGCTTAAAAGTGGAAGACATGGGCGATTATTTAGATATATTTCGCGATTTTGAGACGAAGGAAAGAACTGTAAGCAAAGAATTCGAAGGAAATTACGTAGTGCGATTACCAGCATCCCTTGTTGAAATTGCAAAGGAAAACAACATAAATTTTCAAACATTGACCGACAAAGTCAAAATCATGAGAGATAAGATGAGAATAGAGGCGTCAATGATGAAAAGTCTATTTGCAAAATCGATCAGTAGTATCATTATGCATATCGAGAGAATCATTCGAAAAACATCATTTTGGTCGGGGGCTATGGAGAATATTCTATTCTGCAGTCTGAATGCAAAGAAAGATTTAAGGAGAGGAATATTGTTATTCCAAGTGAGTGTGGTCTTGCTGTTGTGAGAGGGGCTGTGCTATATGGCCATAATCCACTCACCATTTCCTCAAGAATCATGAGGTATACATATGGTGTAAACCACAATCTTATTTTTAAACCAGGAATTCACCCCGAAGAACGGAAAGTAGTTCGACCCGATGGCAAGGTCAGATGTCAAGGTAGCTTCAGGAAACTCATATCTTGCGGAACACGAGTTTCGTCATCAGGGACCGTCGTAAACACATCGACGTCACCAGTCTCAACGACTTGCAGACGATTTAAGAACTCTGTGTATTACACAGAGGAGGAAGATCCAATACTTATTGATGAAAACTGCAAAATACTAGGAACAATATGGGTTCCCGTCCCTGAATTCAAAGGTTTTAAAAGAAGCGTGAAAGAACAATTCATTTTCGGTCTAACTGAGATCAAGGTCAAGGCCGTTGTTGAAGAAACTGGTGACACGATTGACGCAACATTTGATTTGCTAGAATAGACTGAGAAGGGCAGTTTGAAGCTTAATTCATTAGGCCTATGGTCGAGAAAAGATAGTTTCACGTTGAAAATATGCAGTAACCACATACATATTTTGTGATTGATCATGAGATTTTACTTGTTTTCTTTTCACGTATCATCGATCAAATTTTCACCTTAGGCAACATCTATTTTGGGGACATATTACATATATTTATTAGTAGAAAACAAACTGACAAACATCATTTTAAATAATTATCTGCACCTTGATCCGATCTATCTGGAATATCAGTATCAGAAAAACCAAGATTTGTTTTCTTTATTGTCCAAAAGAGGTGCGAATTCACCAATAATTATTCTGGTGCCGAATTCACTATGTGCAGAGTTAACAAGGGCCGAGTTCATTATTCTCTCTGGTGCCGACTTTACCAGGTGCCGATTTAACTCAGTAAGGGAATTCTCATTTGCATAATCATGACAACTTCCGTCATAGGTTTACCGATTGAACGAATTTGAGAAGCAGTAGACGATAATTAACGATTGATTACAGCCGATAAATGGACGCTATTTCCAATTCAACATTGACGATGCGAGAGAAGAGACCTTGATCGAATTGTTGCTAGACGGTAGGGGGTCTATTTATAATGATAAATTGAACAACTTTTCGCCGAAAATTGCAAGCTAGGTGGCTGGTAAATAAGAAACCAAGATGGCGGCGTGAGATACCTTGTCAATAAGTTAGTACACAGAATATTTTTTCTTATTTTGTTGATATGAAACGTCAAGCGCCTGTGTAAAATGTATATTATTTTGTTCACTAACATACCATACGATTAAGAGCATCATCTTTTCTCTTGTATAGCCAAGTACTATATCTGTTGATGTAAAATGAACATTTTATGAATAGGTACAATAGAAGAATAAATGCTAAATAGATTCAATTTCTGATTACATAGATTGCATGTATTTATTTGTTTGTTTTCTTACATTTGTAGAAAAGTTATTTGTCGCTAAGATTCTATAAAAAATTCTGTTTGGAACAATAACAGTTTTGAATCTTTTGTAGCAATTACAAATTGACTTAAACACACATTTCCATTCAAAATTTTCTCCTAAATTGTAATATTGCATTCCTAATGTTAGTGAGTTATTGTTTTCACCGCATTCTTTATTTTTGCTTTGAAATGTATTAATATTTCATGTAACACTGGATGTGATTTAACATTGAAATAAACTGATCGTCATAGAAAACGTAGTTACCCTTCATATCTACTCATGAAAAGAAGAGACTGAACTTAATACCTTTTCAGAGTGGACAAAAAAGTAGAAGAAGAATATTAAAATACCGTATTAGACATATACGTCAAAAGTGCATACCATCTATCCTTCTGTGTTTACTTAAACCAGAAGTCACCAAAAAATTAGATAGGTTACATGAGAATATGTTTTGGCTCCAGCTGACAAAGCTTGTAACAGTATTGTCTTTGTCTATAAGACTCGTTAATACAACTGCATTTTGTTTGCCTTGGACTGAAATGTCGCTCAGCCATTGGTTGAAACGCGTCACATGAATGCCATCTAAATTTTCTTTAAACGGTGAGTAGCAAAATATAAACGGCAACATGGCGGCCGTTACGTCTTTTTTAGTATTGAAAATAACTTTTCGCCATACTATGCCGTTCATATTTGATCCTTGACAAAAAAACAAACATTTGTTAGTTTTGTTACTGACTGTATGGAAATATGTCGGATTGTTCAAGTTCATAGAAGGCCCGGCTTCTCCCACCTTCTATGGAATTGAACGACCCGACATATATTTTGTAGAGAGTCAGTAACAAACCTAATAAGTATATTCAACGAACGTGTATTAACCACACTTTGGTAATCGTTCTTGCACTCCTACTGTTCTTTCAAAAGGTGAAATTCCTCAAAATTATGCTTTAGTTTAATATTCCCAGTCAATGGGATGGCCGAACATGAATTACCGTACCGATACTGGGTTCCAAAACTTCACGAATAACCTACAAAGAAAGATATATTTGCTGTACCTAGTAAATGTTCCACCAAGCCCCTAGCTTTACTCCTCACAGAATATTGACAGCTGTGAAGTAGCAACTTCAGACATATTTGAAACAACTAAGCTAAAAATAATCTTCTTACAACCACACATGTCTGAGAGAAACTAAATGCATAGTGATGTAGAGCAGGAAGGCCTTACCAAAATGTAAATCTGGTGATCCCCAGGGTAGAGGTTTTGACCCCAGGGCGGGGCCAAACTTGGTACTTAGTGTTTATATGTAACAT
>CAJDSM010049113.1:0-13863 GCA_903981925.1 Ostrea lurida | reverse complement strand
CAAAGCCAGTCATTTAATTGTTTTCTAGAATATCAATGTTTTTTGAAAATGTATGTTACATCCATCTACATAATATATTATTATTCACAACAAATAAAAATTCTTACAGTAATTAAATATTTCAAGTTAAGCAAAAACAGTTTTTTATACCACAGGCAATTATATCACTTGGGTCTAATTACTAATATATGAGTATAGTGTTTATGCCATAAGTGATATAATTGTTTGCGGTTATAACTAAACTTTGATTATCTACAAAATTTTTTGGATTATAATCACTTTCAAATAAATGGGATTTTATTACCTGTAAGCATGTGCGGTTTGCTGTACCTACGTTTAAATAAATGAATCTTTTTTGTTAGTGGCATCGACTGGTCAATGGAAGAATCGAAATCCTGAGACTGAATTTTGGTGGCTGTCCTATACTGTCCACGAGGTCCACCCTTGTAAAATATCCGGACCGATGCTGGAGTGAGTTTAAGGGGGACATTCCTCCAGTAAGGATCAAGATTGGCCACTATTTCATCGACCGAGACCGACAAAATGTTCAGATACGTACTGAATTTCTGCAGATCTGGAAAACTCTGTCTACCGCAGCAATTTTCTGATTGATTTGTTAGAAAATGAAGCGATTTTTACCAAATTCAGCCCTTGATAGCTAGCATCACAGCCGCAAGACAACATGCAATGACGGAGAATTAAGAAGTTCATTACATCGAAGTTGTAGAAGTGAGAGCTGGTACACGGCCACCATGCCTTCCAAAAACTCTCGGGTGAAGACAATATTGCAAGAAGGAAAGAGGACCTGCTCGCCTTGCCTTCTCATCTTGTCGGTGGAGAAGCGTCAGAAAGACTAGAATGTAAAAATGGTTTCCTGTACGTGGAACTAGAAATCTATGGCAGTATGCAGAATTCAGCTGGCTGATTTCTTAAAGTAACAATGGATGGTTATTGAAAATTCAAATTTGTCTTCCTCATCGAGTTCAGCAATCAGCAGCCATTGCATAGAGCAAAGTATAGAGATCGATGGAAAACATACAAACTGAAATGAAATGAATGTTCCAATAAATGGGGTCGATAGTCTTAGTTTGAAGTTCACTAGAAGCCTCTCTTGCAAATCAAGTGTTGCTTTCATTTATGACATCACTAATATATACAAAGGAAATGCAATGTATGCGAGCATTTGTGGGATGGTAAATTTACATTCTCAAAAAATAACATTAAAAGACAGAAATTCAAAGATGATGGTTCAAGTTAAAAGATGCCAAATAATGTTACGCTATTTGTTGGTCACCTGAGTTACTCAGAGGACCTATTGCAACCTTTCAGCATCCTTGTCTTGTGTTGTCGGGAATGTCCATAGTGCATAAACAATTGAATATTTTTATTTAGGGGAAGGGGACATAGACTGTAAAATTTAGGACTCCTGCGCGAACAGCACCCCAAGAGCCGTAGAGGTGGGGCAAATTGGCCAATTTAAAAAAATCCCCTACAATTGACTACAATGTAATGAACAACTTAAAATGCATAGTGATCGTAGAACAGGAAGGTGTCTACGGAGATCCAGAAGTAGAAAGTTCTGCTCCTTAACGGGGATAACTTTGGTATATAGTTGTTTGGTATACCATTTTAGAGCATTAATCACATCTTTATGCTTTGATACATTGAACTGAAACCAAATGGGAATGTAGACAGGAAAAGTTTTTTAACTTTACGGTAGTCCTTTATAAACTTTGACAATTTCATGATTCCGAGCGGTAGGGATTTTGTATCAGGGTTCGAGACCTGACTATCATAAATGATATATGCAACATTTTTATAGTGTGTTTATCCAGGCGGGAGAGGGGTGGCTTCCAGTGGGTCCAAAATTATCAATAGTGATATGTCTTTTAGTTTATCGTTCTTGAAATTTGCTGATATGGTGTGATTTTGGAAAAGCCAAAAAGGGATGACCTGAAATGGGTGAATTGGTAACGCCAAACTCCAGGGTTTGACTCCATTGTCAAGGTCCACATATGTATTCATATCTTAATGCTAATGTACCGTATATAATTTATGAAATGTTTAATCAGTATAGGCACGTAAGGGCATTCAGTTTAAAGACAGCATATTTTTAGAATATCAAAGTTTAAGCATAGATGTTAAAAATTCAGAACAGGAATTTTCTCTAGATACCATATCTCTCGGGGACTAGTGCTACTTTTGGACTAATGATCCAGGTACCAATAGGCCGTGGCATTCTGTTGTAAACTGGTACAGCTGAACGTCATATCCGAATGACCATGGCTATGTGAAGTGATTTTGAGTCTCCCAATTAGTACTTATAATTCTATAAGTATTTTAACCTCGATATCTTGTAAGTTATTTTTCTTGGTCCTCAATGAGTTCGAGAATTATAGCGCAGATTTGATTGTAGCAACTTATACATGAAAGTTGTTCATTTTTAGCTCCCTGAACGAAGGTTCAAGTGAAGCTATTTCTGCATCGCCGTTTTGTCGTCGTCTGTCCGTCCGTCTGTCTGTCCCGCTTTGCTGTCTGTCTGTCCGTCTTCCGTCTAACTGTTTACACATTTTCGACTTCTGTCTGCAAGAACCGCTGGCCAAATTCAAGCCAAACTTGTACACATCATCCTGGTAAAGGGGAATAAGTTTGTTCAAATGAAGGACCAGGCCCCTTCACCAAGGGGAGATAATTCAACGAAAATGCAAAAGAGTAGGTGGTGTCATTAAAAATCTTCTTTCTAAGACCACTGGCCAGAAAGCTGGAAATTTCATGATGGAAGCTTCCTGATACTAAAGGAGATTTCAAGTTTGTTCAACATCATGACCCCGGGGGTACGATGGCGGCCACGAATAAGGGATCAAAGGTTTTACATATGATTATAGTAGGGAAATTTCTTCTCAAGAACCACTGGGCCAGGAAAGCTGAGATTTATTATGGAACCTTCCTGATATAGAGGAGATTAAGTTTGTTCAAAATCATGACCCCCGGGGGTACGATGGGGCCACAATTGGGGATCAAGGTTTTACATATGATTATATGGAAAATCTTTAAAATCTTCTCAGACCACTGGCCAGAAATAGCTGAGATTATACTGGAGCTTCCTGATTAAGTGGAGATTCAAGTTTGTTCAAAATCATGACCCCCGGGGTACGATGGGGCGCCCAATACGGGGATCAAAGTTTTACATATGATTATATAGGAAAAATCTTTAAAAATCTTCTTCTCAAGAACCAATGGGCCAAGGAAGCTGAGATTTATATATGGAAGGCTTCTTGATATAGAGAAGATTTAAGTTGTTCAATCACTGACCACCCGGGGAATGATGCGGGCCCCAATAGGGATCAACGTTTTGCCAATGATTTATAGAGGAAAATCTTTAAAAAATCTTCTTCTTCAAGAACCACGTGGCCAGCGAAGCTGAGTATTATATGGAGAGCTTCCTGGATGATATCGCTGGAGATTTAAGTTTGTGCAAATCAATGACCCGCGGGGGTAACGATGGGGCCCCAAAGGGATCAAAGTTTTACATTTTGAATATATATATAAAAATCTTCTCAAGACCAAAAGACAAATTTACCTTAGCTTCCTGATTAGCAGTGCGAGGGCCAGGTACTCAGGTGGAGCGCGATGTGCCCATGGGCTCTTGTTTATAATTAGATCTGTAGATATTTGTATTATTAATGTACTGTATATGCACATTTAAAAGAATTATCATACGATCTCCTGTTTATCTTGTACTGTTGAAGCTCAAACATAGCTCAGTGTATTGTGATTTGTACGATTGTAGTGATAACGTGGAAACCAGATATTAGATACATACAATGTAATAGAAGTGACTTGGCCTTTAAACTTTTAAAGCTTCTGCATCACTATGAGAAAATTATACGGTGCACCAAAAATAAGGATGCATTTTTTCGGTTAAACCAAATGGTGCTTCGTCTACACAGATTTGCAATAACATAAGTACATGTACATGTATACCAGTAATCAGAAAACATACTTTTTATAATGAAGGCCATACCGTTGTGATTGACCATCGTGTAAGGTTGACGCAGTCTTGAACTGCACTGAGTGCATGTGCATACCCCCCCCCCCTGTCTTTTCGCCTCAAGTCTGGACCCGCTGGGGGGCCTCCAGACCCAATTTAAAATCTTTCAGCCCCGGGCCCTGAGCCCCATCCAGGGGCAAACTATGGACAATAGGGTCCTAAACGGGTCCAGATCCTTGGCTTGATAGTCTTGTCAGGCGCGTGGCTATATCATAGGCCGTACACAATATAGTGTTTTTCACCCCCCCCCCACCCCCACCCCAACAAAACCAAAAACAAAAAAATCAAAAAGTAAAACTTTTAAAATATTATTATAAATTGAAACATCTTAAAGAGTAAATGAAATATAAAAGAAGCATATAATACATGGTATATATACGATAATCATTCCGAATATTATATAGCATCTACATGTACAGTTTTTACAATATATTGTCGAATGAGTGCAGTCGTCTCCGGTATAACTAAATGTTGTGAGACAATGTTTTCAAAACAACACAGAAAATTACCAGTTTGTTCGGAAAGCCTAAAAAGGCAGAAGACATGTAGCAGAGACGAGATGTCTCCTTTTTTATCTTGTAGATTACGGAATCTAGATTTCCAACTATGTTCTATTTAATGTTAGTACTGATTTTTCATAGCAGTATTTCGAACATTAAACTCAATTATGTACTTCAATGGCAGTAATGCGGACGAGAGGAGGGAAGGAGACGAGTAGGAGAGCAAACTTGTGATGTAAATGAATCCGTACACGGAGATTTGACCGCCCCCCCCCTTCTATTTTGTTTGGGGTTGTGTCCACCTACCTTTTATAAATAATGGCACATATGTGTCATTTTGCTTTTCCAACATCTTCATTCATTATGTCCACGGGCACTCACGGAATTTTGCCGCTGTGCGAGATTTTTTTATAAAAGCAAAAGGTCACTAATACTTTTGGAAATTCTTGAAAGCACTGTATTCAAAGGTGTATAGGAAGTTATAGTAAAAAACGGTTACTGGAGACCACGTTAGATCGAAAACCGTGAGCATAAGCGTGTAGAGTAAGTATAAACAAGAGCCAGGTGGCGGAATTTAGGGGGTGAGCTAAAAGTCCTACACCGTAAGATTACAATCCCCCCCCCCCCCCTTCAACCTGTAAAACGTTAAGGCTGATATCTTTCCAAGCACCCCATTATTTTAAACCTATGTTATAGCCCAGTTGCGCCCATCCGCTAAGTATATGTTATATAGTATATTGTTTATTGTAATGTAATCCGGGCGTTGATACATGTTATAATTTTCAGTGGTTTCCACTGTCTTTATATCACTTCTTTATTATCGTTGTATTTAAGGGAGAAACTTGTAAGTTGACTAAGAACTTGTCTCTATCCTTTCTGACTTGTGGGGAATATGTTGTTCCCGCATGTTTATAAATTTTAATTAGGGGAATTCTCCAGCGATTAATCAAAATCCATTATTTTGCAACAATGTTGTATATATCTTGGTGTAACATGATTGTACGCACATGTTTGTGAATCAATAAATAAAGTGAATTGAATTTACCACCCATTGATATATTGGCAGGTTCAAATCAGTTGTCTACCCTTGATAAAAACTTATTGATAAAAATTGCATCCGGGCATCAGACGTGCCCATGCCCCCCCCCCCCCCTCCCCGCGCTCTTAACGTCCTTGCCAGTTGATATTGAATTCTCTTTAAAAAACAGTAGGCCTATAATTACGATGATACCAAGACAGAGATAGAGCCCCCCCCCCCCCCCCCCCCTGGACTTTAAAGATTTTATTTGTTCATATATGATTCTGTTTGATGGCGGAGGAGGGCATATATACCTAAATATACCAACGAATATATGTCTTAACTTTTCATTGAATTCCTGCTGCCTAGATACCAATGTATTCTGATTCTTAGTTGTTAAATTGATTACGATGGAGTTAAGATTGCACAAATGATATGTCTTTTTTTTTTATTGTTTTATTAATTATATATAGTATATTTTATCATTTATAAAGCGCAAAAATTATCGATATAGTTTCTATGCGCTGTACAATGTTTGACCTAAAAAACCATGGTGACTTTACCATAAATAAATAAATTGAAAAACAATTATTCTATATTTATGTACCATGTATTTGAAAATCTGTGGTGCTAACCTCACAAAGTTTCGTAAAATAACTGTTTATGTAGAGTGCACAATTAATCAACATATATCAACTAAATAATTGAAGATACCCATAAATTTAATTCACTGCTTGCATGAATTCCTGCTCTCATCATTTATGGGGGGATGCGCATCAGATTATGGATATGAATTATTGTCTCACAAGTTTTTTAAAACTCGGTTATAAATAGAAATAAATAAGTCACCTTAATTCTATTGAAATATCATTACAACATTGTACAACAATTTTGATGCGCCACTCAAATAATGTGGGACGTGTTTGAAAATTGATCGGGATGAGATGCAAAAAAAGTATTGAATCCAGCTTCGGCGGCTCGGACAGCAGCCCAGCCCAGCCAGGTGAGGATTTTTGGACAAACGCTGGTAGAGCTTTGAATTTTTGATTGAAAATATGCATGATACACTGCCTTGCATCACTTGACATGTAGAACGGTGTTCCCATGACAACTCTAGAAGATTCCTCTGGATCGTCACAGGAATCTGTTACAGAGCTGCAAAATTGTAATTTGTAGCTCTTTAAAGGAGTCTGAAGCTTTCTTTCAGCCGTTGCTAGAACTTTAAAAGAATGGCCAACTAGATCTCGCGAAATGTTCCTTCAAAACAACACGAATGATTTGATTGATGACTATGAGGATATGATAATTATTACACATGTCAATTAAGGTGAAATATATAAATTTGGTTGCAAAAAGATTTTATTTTAAAAAATTCTCTTCACGTAAATCAAGTTTCTTATTTGAACTCTGGCGAACTGCGATGTACAGCATGACGCTTTTACCTAATGCAGCTATTGATGATATGTAGAACAAAATGTTGTTCCAGCAAATTACTTAGTCCCTCCTGTTTGTAACCGGGGGTTACTATAGTTACGAATATTTCTAACTGTGACTCGGTCCCCTTCAATCACAGTTAGAAATCCTTCCCTATACTCGCAATGACGCGAAATCGGAGTGGGATCCACTCCGAAATGAATTTCACAGCTATTAGATAGAAGAGCATAAAATTAGTTGTATTTAATAGTAACAGAACCTTTTTGAATTTGTAAACTCTTTAAATGAAGAATCCCAGAAAAATGTGTCCACTTGAGTTTTTGATAATTCACGATTCAAATTTGCAGCGCCATTTTGCCGAAGTGTGGAGTAACTTCTCAGTAAGTCAGCATGACAAAGTATATACTTGAAAATCTTTTAATTTACAATGCAAATTCACTAAAAGCAGTCGGCTTTAAATTCCAGGTTTTACGTATTGGTATAACTCTCTCTATGTTCGATTTTATGTCATTGCAGACTGTATTTAAAAAATTTTCGTTTTGCTACCGAAGCGAGTATAGGGGGTGGAATTCTATCGTTAAACGCGGGTTGGAGGACATCTGTCATTTTAACGATCAGAACGTGTATCTAGGGTACTATAGCTTTCTTCTCTGCGTTGTCTGTCCCGTTGGTTTTTCATACTTTTTTGTCTTTATGCTTGTGAGGAATCATTTGAAACTTGCAGGTAGTTTTCAGAGTGATCAAACTAAGATCAAATTTCGAATTCATACGTTTGGTGGGCAGTGTGAAAGAAATAATTTTATATTCTCACATTTCAATATTCTCCCGGTGATGGGATTGTGCTTTAATGGGAAGGCTTGTAAAATTAAGGAACATCAAAATTATGCAATTTCACACAAACTCACCCGCTGAGTTCGTATGCTATGTACAGGTGACCTCGATAACTCGAAGTCTTCAGGGGCCAAGACGAGAAGATCGAAAGTAGACTTAATCGGGAAATCTAATGCCCAACCATTACGGTTCTAGATTGTTACTGTAACGGACATGTTGTACCAACGATATCGATACAATTTTCTTGCTTTATTCTTAGGTAATTGATAAGGCACTTTATCGTGCATATAATAAAAAAAATATCTATTTGAAAGTAAGTTATATATTTATTTTTTCTTTTAGCTGCTTAAAATAAACGTATATTTACACAAACATGTTCCGAATTCGTATCACCGTCGCAAATCACAAAAAAAATCTGAGACAGAGTCGCTTTACACAAAGAAAAATGTTTCAAGTTAACAGTCCTCTAGAATAAGCACAGATTTATTTTCTTATTTTTAAACTTAAAGAAGCTGCTGGTGCAATAGTTATTGTCCAAAAATATCGTCCTAAAAATTACTTCTCGCATGGTCGTGGCAAAACAAACATACATTTTATTCATACGATGTGTTCATTATACGCAGATCCTAATCAACCAATGCTCGTGTGAGGAGTGAAAAATTGACCAATTTAAAACATTAAATCAGTACCTGTGTCCCACCCTATCAAAACAGCACGGGCTGCGCGTTCCCTTTGTAAACTCTAATTACTATCGCCATGCCTCCACTCTGGGTCCAGGTAAGTTCAAGCGGAAACTAAATAGACGACTGTTATGTTTGTAATACTCTACGACCACTTCGAGATATCGAGAGTGAAATCAATGAAGTATATATTACAGGGCCAGAAATTCACTTCGAGAGATCGAGAAGTAAATTGCTTAGTTAATATGAGAAAAAAATCGGGTCGGGACTTCACTTCGGAGAGATCGAGAACTTCGAGAGATCGAAGTTCAGTTATCGAGAGGTCACCTGTACTTCATTGATGTAAACATTTTAAAAACTCTTCTGACTTCATCGTAACGGAAGCACATGCTTGTGGAAGTATTGTATTACAACGCACGAGTATTTTCTTTCTGTTGTGGGAGTGAAATCTGATCGATGCTGATAAGTGGCGGTACTCGGATTTACCGGCTTCTACAATGTGTACAGACTGTTGTCAGTCCGTTTGACAAGTAATAAATCAAATGCAGATAAGAATGCCCTGTTGGTGTTTTTGTTATTGTGCTTGCATATGCATAATATTCCTTCTCATATTTTTGGTACACGAGACCCAGTAAGTGCTCAACTTTCCTAGTTACATTTCGAATTTGTTCTGTTCTTTATTGCATGATTAAGTCGAATCAAAATTTAGTGGGTGGCATTTCGGAGTCTGAGTTTTTACTCGGCGTACATATCTAGGATATGTAATATTTTAAAAAAGTTTGCATTGTTCATGATTGAAGTCACACAGGATATAACTTCATGCTTTGAAATGAAGTTAATATCAAATTCTTCCAATAACTCTTTCTTTTAATTTCCGCAAATATGTTCAACGTGTATGACATCGAAACATCAAACTACTATGATTTGGCATTGTATATCGTGTTTTAGATCAAGGTCAGAGATCACACAGCATTTATAACATCCAGTCAATCACCTGGTGGTGCCGGTAGGCGTTATTCACAACAAATAAAATTCTTACAGTAAAATACCCCCAAGTTCAGCAAAAACAGTTTGTTATATTACCACAGGCAATTATATCACTTGGGGTCTAATTACTATATATGAGTATAGTATTTATGCCATTTAGTGATATAAATAATTGTTTGTGGTTATAACTAAACTTTGACATATCTACAAAAAANTTGGGGTCTAATTACTATATATGAGTATAGTGTTTATGCCATAAGTGATATAATTGTTTGCGGTTATAACTAAACTTTGATATATCTACAAAATTTTTTGGATTATAATTACCACTTCATAATAAATGGGAATTTATTATACCTGTAAGCATGTGTGGTTTGCTGTACCTACGTTTAAATAAATGAATCTCTTTTTGTTAGTGGCATCGACTGGGTCAATGGAAGAATCGGAAATCCTGAGACTGAATGTTGGTGGCTGTCTATACTGTACCACGAGGTCCACCCTTGTAAAATATCCGGACTCGATGCTGGGAGTGATGTTTAAGGGGGACATTCCCTCCAGTAAGGATCAAGATGGCCACTATTTCATCGACCGAGACGGACAAAATGTTCAATGAACGTACTGATTTCTCGATCTGGAAAACTCTGTCTACCGCAGCAATTTTCTGACTTTGATTTGTTAGAAATGAAGCGATTTTTACCGAAATTCACGCCCTTGATTAGCTAGCATCACAGACGGAAGACAACATGCCAATCAAAGAGAATTTAGAAGTTCATAATCGAAGTTGTAGACAGTGAGAGCTGGTACAACGGCCACATGCCTTCCAGAAAACTCTCGGGTGAAGACATATTGCAGAAGGAAAGAGCGGTGCTCGCCTTGCCTCTTCATCATTGTCGGTGGAGAAGCGTCAGAAAGACTAGAATGTAAAAATGGTTCCCTGTACGTGGAACTAGAAATCTATGGCAGTAATGCAAGAATTCAGCTGGCTGATTTCTTAAGTAACAATGGATGGTTCATTGAAAATTCAGATTTGTCTTCCTCATCGAGTTCAGCGATCAGCAGCCATTGCATAGAGCAAAGTTATAGAGATCGATGGAAAACATACAAACTGAAATGAAATGAATGTCCAATATATGGGGTCGATAAGTCTTTCAGTTGAAGTTCACTAGAAGCCTCTCTTGCAAAATCAAGTGTTGCTTTCATTTATGACATCACTAATATATACAAAGGAAGATGCAATGTATGCAGCATTTATGGATGGTAAATTTACATTCTCAAAAAATAACATTAAAAGACAGAAATTCAAAGATGATGGTTTCAAGTTAAAAGATGCCAAAATAATGTTACGCTATTTGTTGGTCACCTGAGTTAACTCAGAGGACCTATTGCAACCTTTCAGCATCCTTTGTCTTGTGTTGTCGGGAATGTCCATAGTGCATAAACAATTGAATATTTTTATATTTAGGGTGAAGGGGACATAAACTATAAAATTTAGTACTCCTGCACGAACAGCACCCCAATAGCCATAGAGGTGGGGCAAATTGGCCAATTTAAAAAAGTCCCCTACAATTGACTACAAATGTGATGTAAATGAACAACTTAAAATGCATAGTGATGTAGAACAGGAAGGTGTCTCAAAGATCCCTGGAGTAGAGANATGCATAGTGATGTAGAACAGGAAGGTGTCTACGGAGATCCCAGAAGTAGAAGTTCTGACTCCTTAACGGGGATAAACTTGGTATATAGTGTTTGTGTATAACATTTTAAGCATTAAACACATCTTTCGTGCTGTTGATAATGAACTGAAACCAAATGGAAAGTTAGACAGAAAAGTTTTTTAACTTACGGGTAGTCCTTTACTAAACTTGAAAATTTCATGATTCCAGGGGTAGGGATTTTGGTATCAGGGTGAGACCTGACTATCACTAAATATGATATAATGAACATTTTTATAGTGTTTTATCCCAGGGGGAAGGGGTGGTTCCAAGGTGGGTCCAAAATTATCATAGTAATATGTCTTTTAGTTTATCGTTTGAAAATTTGCTGATATGGTGTGATTTGGAAAAGCCAAAAAGGATGAACTGAAATGGTGAATTTGGTAACCAACTCCAGGGTTTTGACTCCATGTCAGGTCCATATTATTCATATCTTAATGCTACATGTACCTATATAATATTATGAAATGTCTTTCATCAGTATAGGCACGTAAGGGGCATTTCAGTTTTAAGAATTTAACACATATTGTTTAGAATATCAAAGTTAAGCATAGATGTTAAATTCAGAACAGGAATTTTCTCTAGATACCATATCTCTGGGGACTAGTGATACTTTTGACTAATTGCTCAGGTGACCAATAAGGCCTGTGGGCATTCTGTTTGTAAACATATACAGCTGAACGTCGATATCTCGAATACCATGGCTATGTTGAAGTGATTTTGAAGTCCCAATTAAGTACTATAATTCTATAAGTATTTTACCCTCGATATCTTGTAAGTTTTTTTCTTGGTCCCAATGAGTTCGAGATATAGCGAGATTTGATTGTACATGTATACATAGAAATGTGTTCATTTTTATAATAGATCTGTAGATATATTTATTATAATGTACATGTATATGCACATTTAAAGAATTTATCATACGATCTTGTTTATCTTTTACTGTTGAAGCTCAAACATAGCTCAGTGTATTGTGATTTTGTACATGTAATATAACGTGGAAACCAAGATATTAGATACATACATGTAATAGAAGTGATCTGGCCTTAAACTTTTAAGCTTCATGCATCACTGATGAGAAATTATACGGTGCACCAAAATAAGGATCGCATATTTTCAGGTTAAACCAAATAGTGCTTCGTCAACACCAGATTTTGAATAACATAAGTACATGTACATACACAGTAATCAGATAACTATATTTTTATAATGAAGGCCATAACCGTTGTGATTGACCATCGTGTATAGGTTGACCAGTCTGAACTGCACTGAGTGCATGTGCATACCCCCCCCCTTCTTTTTCGCCTCAGTCTTGGACCCGCTGGGGGCCTCCAGACCCAATTAAAATCTTTCAGCCCCCGGGGCCTGTAGCCCCATCCAGGGCAAACATTGGACCAATAGGGTCCTAAAACGGTCCCCAGATCCTTTGGCATATAGTCTTGTCAGGCGCGTGGCTATATATAGGCGTACACAATTAGTGCTTTCTTCAGCCCCCCCCCCCCCAAAATAAAAAGTAAAACTTTAAAAATAATTTATTATAATTGAAACATTTTAAAGAAGTAAAATGAAATATAAAAGAACCATATTTAAAATACATGTATTAATTATCGATATCTTCCGGAATAAATCGTACAAATGCTTACAGTTTTACAATAATTGTCGAATGAGTGCATCGTCTCCGGTATAACTTAAATGTTGTGAGACAATGTTTCAAAAACAACAGAAAATTACCAGTTTGTTCGGAAAGCCTAAAAAGGCAGAAGAATTAGCAGAGACGAGATTCTCCTTTTTTATCTTGTAGATTACGGAAATCCTGAGATTTCCAAACTATTTCTATTTAATGTTAGTACTGATTTTCATAGCAGTACTTCGAAATTAACTCAATTATGTACTCAATGGCTGTATGCAGGAGAGAGAGAGAGAGCAAACTTTATTAAATGAATCGTACACTAGAGATTTTGAAAACACACCCCCTTTATTTTGTTTGATGGGTTGTGTCACCTACCTTTTAAAATATTTTAAACTTCTGTGTCATTATTGCTTTTCCACATCTTCATTCATTATGCACGGGCACTCACGGAAATTTTGCCGCTGTCGAGATTTTTTTTATAAAAGCAAAAAGGTCACTAATACTTTTGGAAATTTTGAAACTGGTATTAAAGGTGTATAAAGTTATAGTAAAAAAAGGTTACTGAGACCACGTGTAGATCGAAACCGTGAGCATAAGACGTGTAGAGTAAGTATAAACAAGAGCAGTGGCGGATTTAGGGGGTGAGCTAAAAAGTCCTACACGTAGATTACAACCACCCCCCCCCCCCTTCAACCTGTAGACGTAAGGCTGATATTTTCAAAAGGCACCCCATTTATTTTGAATATGTATAGCCCAGTTGCTGCCCATGCTAGTATATGTATATAGTATAATAATCCGGGGGGTGATACATGTTTAATTTTCAGTGGTTCCACTGTCTTATAATCGTTGTATTTAAAAGTTGTAACTAAGAACTTGTCTCTGATCCTTTTGACTTGTGGTGAATATGTTTTCCGCATGGTTATAAATTTTATTAGAGGATGAATTCTCCAGCGGATTAATCAAAATCATTATTTTGCTACATGGTTGTATATATATTGTGTAACATGATTGTATGCCAAC
>CAJDSM010049102.1:62-23567 GCA_903981925.1 Ostrea lurida | reverse complement strand
TGGACGAACGTTTCATACTACCTTAAAGACGTTTGCTCCCGATGAGGATTTAATGATACTATTTTGGAATTTAGAATTTGAGAAAATGCAAGTGCGACGTCTTCAGCAAACTTTGACTTGAATTTAAACTGTTACAGTGACATATCTGAAGAATTGGCAAGGAATAAATCGGAGTTAAGAGAATACAAATTTAGTCTATTTCTGATGTGTTATACATCTTTGTTCCATTGCTTGATACGGGGCGCCGATTGGGACTTGATCTTTTTGTAATCAAAACCAATTTCGTGTACACAAAATTGAATTCCGCCATAACTAAATTCATTTTTGTCACACAAAAGTATGTTGCTTCATAATAACTTCGTTTTTGTATTGATAAAGTGTACAAAATTATTTTTCAGTTGACAAAATTCAATTTTGTATACGAAATTCAATTTTGTCACGACAAAAAGTAAAGGCAAAGATAACGAACAGTGATCAATCTCGTAAGTCCTAAATATAATACAAAAACAAGAGTTGGGCAATCACGGACCCCTGGACACACCAGAGGTGGGATCAGGTGCCTAGGAGGAGTAAGTATCCCCTGTTGACCGGTCACACCCGCCGTGAGCCCATAGTCTTGATCAGGTAAACGGAACAGTCCGTAGTCAAATCAGTGTGTGAAAAACGGCTGAACAATGGTTATGAAACACATCAGACAGCATTTGACTCAATGATAGGTCATATTGGTAAACTAAATTGTTATAACGACCATAGAATTTACGAAATGCTGCCTTTAAACGTGACTGTTGAAACCCCTGCAACAACAACTTGTCTGTAAGTAGCTTTGTAGATAAACTTCAATTTTGTCGACAAAATTAAATTTTGTCAATTATGTATGCAAATATCGATCTCATTTGCATACAAAATATAACTTTTTGTTATCTAGTTTGCATTTTAAAAAAATAACAAAAGTGAATTTTGTCACGAAAAAAATGAATTTTGTCACGACAAAAATGAATTTTGTCCAACAAAATTCATTTTTGTCTTCACAAAAGTTAATTTTGTCAATAAAAAATGAATTTTGTCAACAAAATTCATTTTTGTTTCCATAAAAGTGAATTTTGTGATGACAAAAATGAATTTTGTGATGACAAAAATGAATTTTGTCATGACAAAAGTGAATTTTGTCTAACCTAAAATATAATTTCTTTAATGCAACTTTTTTTTCCGCATTGCCCAATTTAAGTTTAGATTATCATTAGTAAAAACATTTAACAAAATTCAATCATGAATTTTTTTTCATTTTGGTATGCAAATTAGTTTACAAAAATCCAAATTCAACTAATCTGCATACAAAATTCAAATATGTTACAAAAGTTAATTCTGTCCAGATAAAATTTACTTTTGTCTACAAAAGTGAATTTTGTCATGACGAAAGTGAATTTTGTCTGCTGAAAAATTTTTATGATTCATGATCAATATTGCTGACCTGAATTCATTTTTATTCTACAAAATTTATTTTTGTCCACAANTCATGACGAAAGTGAATTTTGTCTGCTGAAAAATTTTTATGATTCATGATCAATATTGCTGACCTGAATTCATTTTTATTCTACAAAATTTATTTTTGTCCACAAAAAAATTAATTTTGAGAACAAAATCACAAGAGTCCCATTTGGCGCCCCGGACCAAACCAACTGAATACGAATGATAGACAGATAAGCACTTTGACATTAACATCACATTTGCAGTTTAAAAAACGGGCTTAGTGGGATTTTATTTTAATTCATGAAAAGTAACTACAGTCACAAGAACATACAACACTAACTTTCAGAACAATTTGTATGTTAAAAAGGTGGCTTTTCTGATATAGTCAAGACAACAAGATGTGAACAGGACCAAGAAGTGCACATTAATTGCTAGAACCGGCCGAAGTTGAATGTAAATTTCCAGACACGAAATATGAAGAACTGCTCCGAGATTCGAAAATTCGACGAAGGCGTCAGTCCAAATATCCAACAGAGCCGAACCTCAACCGATATTAGGGGTTTCCATAAAATAGAAAGTCAATTTGTGCAATACGATACTTAGGTTTAACATGCAGATTGTTTTATCGGTGTCAAACAAGTCGTATATCAATTTACATGTCCACAAATTACCGTCATTAAAAATCAATATCTAGACAGTTTGAATTACATATTTAAAAAAGACCCAAAGGTAAAGACAGTGGACAAAATTATCATGAAACATTCTGAAATACAGTGCGATTTTCTCATTTCGAAAGAGGGGGTGGGGGTTACTTCTTGCTTGATCAAAACCCACACGTCCAAAGACCGACAGAAAGACAAAACGTCACTATTTATCAGATGACGTCATATCACGTTGATATCATTTACAAGATTGCAAGATGTACTGTGCCGGATTTAATAATAGGTCTAATAGAACGAAATTGTAGTATGCAATGATAAGTTTTCGCGTAAATATTTTCATAAGATTAAAAGTTGCAACTTATTGCATTTTCTGATATTTGAAGATGGGTAGTGTTGTATTAGGCCTATATAACAATGAATTTTCCTGTATATTCTTAATCGCAGTAAGAGCGACTTCAAAGCCAATCTTTGAAGAGCAGCGAAATGTATATTGCATGCATAACCTACAAATATGCCTACGCATATTTTCTGATATGTAGTTTGTTGCAAACTTCACCTCCAATGAGTAGATCTACCTTGTTGGAGAAATATGCTCCGGAGAAACTAAGATGGCAACCCTCACAGTTCGACACTTCGTACTTCTGGGGCATATTAAACTGCCTTTCTTGTCACGCAGTATTTTCTCTCAGCTTTTGATGATATTCTGTTAGCATATGCAATGACACCTTCAACACCACCTTCGTTTTGTGAAAGTACTGCACCGATCGCAGCATCACTCGTGTCGCAGCAAAGTTTGGAATGAAATGCCTGTAATAACTACAAATTCCAAGAAAACTCTTACCTTGTAACCTCCGATAAGTTTGTAGGCATCGACCAGTTCTTGACAGCCGAATTTTTTGTTTTTAGAAATCTGTTGTGATTCAATTTTCTTACACTATGTGTCCAAGGAATTCAACAGTTTTATGAAATAGATGAGATTTCTTTGATTTAAGTTTTAAATCAGCCCCTGATAACCAATGAGATACTTGTTTAAGATTATCAAGCATGTTTTCAAAATATGATCCCATAATAATGATATTATGAAGATAAAAACAAAAAGGCGAAGTTAACATTGGTGTCAAACGTAATCATAATAAAAAACACATACAAAATCGAGTGTAGGGCAACACGGACCTCTGACAAAAGCGAAGGCAGGATCAGGTGCCATGGAGGAGTAAGCATCCTCTGCTGACGGTCACACCCGCCGTGAGCCCTTAGTCGAAATAAAGTAAACGGGATTACCCGTAGTCAATTCTAGTAGGAAAATGACAGTCTAACAAAGGGTATGAAACAAATCAGTCAGCATATGACTTAGTGATAATTTGTAATCGCAAACAAGGTCATTATAGCGACCGTAGAATTTGCGAAATGATGACTTTAAACGAGATTCGTTATAACCCTGCAGCATCAACTTTTTTGTTGGTAGTTGGCCTCGCTTTAAAAAGTCCTCATACGCATAGCATGCTCTTGCGTATCGAATCAACTGGGAGATAAACACACCATAAGCAGGTGATAGTGGTATATTACTACATAGAAAAGGAAAGTTGACGATTGCAAAGTTAAAGTCATCACGCTTATCATATAATGTAGTTGTCAGTCTGCCATTAGAGTCAAGTTAAGTAAAATATCCAAATATGAAGCAGATATGTCAGATTCTGTGGTGTCCTTTATATCGAGTTCTTCGGGATATATCAAATGGACATATTGTGAAAATTATGATTGTTAATTGATAACACATCATCTATATACCTATATGTAAGGTTGAAGGACACGGCAAGTTTTTTGTTTTTATACCGTAACAGTTTCTGTACAAATTCTGCTTCATATGAATAAAAAAAAATAAGTCTGCAAATAAGGGGGCACAATTAGTGCTCATAGGAATACCTACGGATTGTTGGAAGACCTGGTCTCCAAAGACTACATAAATATTATCTATAAGAAACCCAAGCATGCTCTAAATCTACTTCAGAGTACTTGTGTGGGCAATCAGAGTGTTTTCTAACAAAATATGTCTTGTTTCCCAAAGACAAGAAATTCGTATTTTCGGGTGCCGTTTTTGTTTAAAAAAGCAATTATCTATAATCTGAAAAAGCCTAGATTTTAATTTATCGTGAGGAATCGTTGTGTAAAGTGTGGAGAAATCATACGTTTTGATGCAGTCAATTTTTGAAAATCTTGTGATTTTAGGTTATCCAAAAGCTCTTTAGAGTTTTTAAGAATCCACATCTGATTGACACCACTTCTGGAATATGTAGTGGACAGTATCTCTGAAGAGATTCTTTGATAGCTGTTAGTAGTTTAGTCAAAATTAAAGAAGAGGCTTGGTAGAGCACTTACTGGAGCCAGCGATGTATCTTTGTTTGTAAGGTTTTTTATGCAATTTCGGATCCAATAAAAGTATGGTAATTCAAATTGATCCTGATTGTACCAATCATATTTGTAGTTGCAACCCAAAGTATTTTCCATCAGGCTTTCGAATATTGCAGGCGCATTACAAAGACCAAACGCCTTCCCAGTGAATTGATACAACCCACGCTTTGTTGCAAAGCCATTTTGGTTTCATCCTCTTTGGCCACACTGACCTGTCAATACCCAGAGCACAGGTCAAATACTGAAAACCATTTCGCTCTCGCAAGACTATCCAGTGAAGCACGGATTCTGGGCAGAGGGTATGCATCTTTAATCGTGACAGCATTTAGACGTCCATAGTCTACACAAAAACATTGACCCAATTTTCTTTCTGGCTAAGACGACACCTGATGCCTAAGAACTATTACTTTTCTAGGATATTTCATTCCAACATGTCATCTATTTGCTTATTCATTTCATGTTGCAAATGATGTCGTACCCGTCTTGGTGGTTCTTTCATGGATGAACATCACAGGGGTCAATACTATATTGAAGAACTGAAGTGTGACCTAAGTCTTTGTCCCACTAAGCATATGTACATTTGCATATTTGTTGGGAAACTCTTACCCTTTCTCTGTTTCGTTTCACTGTTGTAGTTCTCGTTAAATTAACCTTTGATTGTTCAAACAGGTCTTGAAGTTGAGATGGTAAATTCACATACGACGCGTTAATTCCAAGACCCGTTGAATTAAATGTTGTATCAATAGTGCTTAAGTTGGCAATAAACGTGCTTAGATATATTGTTTGTTGATCATCTGTTGGGTCCATTATTCTCACAGGAATTCATCATTACACAAGTAAACTATAGACCTGCCACCAACGCTTTGATTTCATAAAGAACAAGTTAGATTGTATACATAAAAAGACCAAAGATTTTCTCTCTATAAAAAGTGTCTGGAAGTAACCTTAATATCGTTCAAGAAAGCAAAATATATGGCAGGTATACCATGTTAACAAAATCAGAACATTATTCCTAATTGAGAGTATTATGACATCAATGAAGAAGACATTTTCCCACTTATTCCAAAATAAGCCTGAAACTGTCAAATGTTATACAGATTATTGCTCAAAAAAGGTGTGCGCATTTGTCGAGCAAAATGAAAACAATATATATTGCGTATCATTTCATGATGAAAAACATATTTGAAATTATTATGCTTCCTGTTAGCTTCTCCCTATATAACACTATTGCACCAGTAGTGTTCTATGAATTTATGTAGCGCCCGTACACTATGCCGAAAGTACTATACGCACTATGCCGAAATACGTGAAGAATAAAATTTGTGTTATCGCCGAGAGTCGAACTCACGCCGTCGCGGTTGGCGGTCCGGAGCGTTCCGACTGAGCTACGCAGGCCCATGAGCATTAAGTCGTTAATTTTATTATAAAGTTAACATTGACCTCCAGTTCTAAATTTAAAATCAACTTTTTATTGTAATGCTGGTAAATTGTAAAGCATTCTATTGATGATTACTCTGAAAGCAATAGATAGGCCTATATCGCTGTAAAAGTTCTCAATATTGATTAGTAAGCAACCAACGTCATGGAAACGTTTGTGACGTCAATGTGATGTAATTCATCTGAATCGGAAACAAAATATGAGTTGCCTAATCGTTTCGGGATTGACGAACCAGCTTTATTTATGGACCGACATCTAATGTCCCAAGAAAACTAAACATGCGATAAATTTCAGTATACAACTGCGCGGCGATTTTATGAGAGACAGAGGCAAGCCTGTCGATGTTTTAAATACAAAAATGGACTTCGCCTCAAAGTGGTGGTGTTTTTAATGCACATTATGAACACTCAGCATAATAATAATAATAATGTTACATTTTGCGTGTACTATGCCAAAATAGTAGTCAGGGTTTTGACGCATAGTCCACTCGCCTTCGGCTCGTGGACCATGCGTCAAAACCCTGACTATTATTTTGGCATAGTACACGCAAAATGTAACATTATTAATTAATGACATTGCTCGACGATGGCTGTGTGTTTTCTGAAAGGAAATGCACCTGGATTTGCGGATATTTATATTGAAAATGGCAATTTTATCCCAACTTCAATCTCTCGTTATTTTGCTGATCAATGTGAGATTATATTTGGTTTGCTAGTTTATTCCTCATTTGACTGCAAGAGTTTGAACTCCATGTTAAATCATCGATATTTTGGAACAGATGACTTTCAAAACTGTACCTACTTCTTTCACAGATGGCTCAGTTGTACCCAAAACATTTTTAACCTTCGAATGGTCGGGTGGCATGGAAACAAAACAATTTGTTATAACTCACTTCGTGCTGGAATACTGACAGAGTCTTTGACTGTATTCTAAAACAGTCAATTTGCTCAACAAAATGACTTTGTACTCATTGTCTTTGAATTTTACGGTTGGGAAAATCCACCCAAATCCACCAAACAGTTAACGGATTTTCATAAAGTCAAGGCCAATGACACCATGAAGAGAAATCTTATACTGTACCAATTTTGATGCACTAGATGCATATTTGACAAATTATGTCGCGTCAGTATGAAACATGTCATTACAAATTTGAGTATCTGCAAATGCACTTCCAAAGACTAGAACCAAACACGTCGAAGGACAAGAATTATGAATATTGATAGATTAAACAGGCTGCCAATTTTCCACTCTTGTTTTATCAAAGTTTAATTTTTGTCCTTTGTCATGACGAGTTTCCTGAGAAAGCAACTAAACAAATTAAACTAAAAAAAATTAGATGAATAATAATAATAAATAAAGAAAACACAGGGGCGTGCCCTAGGATTTGTTTATAATCATTACATCTCTAGTTAAGAGTTGGGAACAATTCTATCTATGCGAATAAGAAAAATACGTTGTATGACACTGGAAACTTTTGAAATTTCAAATGGCATTGCACCACCATGTCTTAATAACCTTGTGAAACTTGAAAATAACAGTTATCATTTTAGATATTCAAATATTGCAGGTATCATCAGGCAAAACTTCACCTATAAGAAGACCTCTTTCAGGAATGCAGCAGCAGTCCTCTGGAATAGTTTCCGACAACATTTCAGGGAGTGTGCTAATTCTAATCAATTAAGTCCCTTAAAAGTCATTGGAATGGGAAAAACTGCAAATGCAGCATGTGTAGACATTGAGCGGCTGCATACCTGAAGAAGCATCTATTCAATGTTGGTTTTATATAGATCTACATACTTTTCTGCTGTTAATTTTTACAACCAATTCATTTGAAGTGTTTTTTTTTAGTTTGCGCTATTTATTTATGTAGTTCTGTTTGTCTCATGTCTCCAGTGTGTGTGCCTTGTGTTGGTTTGCTGTTTGTCTGCATTGTGTTTTATACATGTATACTGTGTACATGTGTGCGTGTGTGTGTGTGCGTGTGCCTACATATTTTTTCTTTCTTCACCTGTATGTGCAATGTTTTTAACTGTACCTTTTATCACAACAAAGTTCTTAACGTATCTGTAGACCTTTAGCTTTCACATTAACTTTCATATTCTTAACTGTAGCTACTTAACTTATTATATAATATGCTCGATACATTTTATACAATAACATGTGTGTACTGCTTTATTTATGTTATCTTATGTCGATACCAATATATACGATCATCTGAAAAGGTCCCTGAAGCTTACATTATTTGTTATATATGACTTGCCGACTTTAAGGTAATACGCAATGTACATTTCACTTCATAATAAGAGTTACAGGAGAAACAAAGATCATTCAGTCCCTTCAGAATTATTTGATGGTGATAAAAATATAATTATGCAACAAATAACAATGTTTTTGTAGTATGTATATGTACAGGTACATTGTATTTGCTTTATTCAAAGAGAGATAACTCAGAACTCGAGTATAGATAACAGTGCAAATTAAATTCTTCATCATCTGTTCTCTTTTCCAAAACCCAGGTAATATAGTCTGCTTATTATCTTAAAGAATATCTAAGGGTACTATTATTTTATATTAAGAATAATTTAAAAAAAATATACAGATAAGAAACGTTGCATATGACCTTAAATAACGTTTATGTTATCTTATCGTGTCTTATCTAGCATGTCAGCGTCAGTCATTCTGTCCTATTTCATTTACAGAAGAAGGTTTTCTGTCGCATTAAAGTTAATAAGTTGCATCGACATACATAAGATTTCAACATGACAACAAAAGTTGCAGTGGTGAGTTGATAAATTCATATTTATTGCTTTCCTCTCGATACAACCATAAATCTCTTGCTTGCAGGCATTGTATAAATTAAATGCTTTCTGGTTTCATCTTTTAATGCTTGTTATGTCAATCTTGTATTGTCACATTTTCGTATTGTCACATTTATGTTCTCAAAAAGAAATTTGGGAACATACTGTTTTTACTCTGTTTCTGTTTATCACTCTCCGGCACTGTTTTGTCAGGAATTGTTTTCAGAACTTATACATCGGTATGAAACCTTTACAGGATGATAATATATTCAATGTAGATGTGCAAAGCGACAGTAATTTTGTCTGGACATGCGCATTGGAATTTTAGTGCACTCACTTGGGAATCAGTCTAGCGTTTTCAATTGCAAAAAGGTCGTTATATATTTTCTATATTCTAGCAATGAACATTTCTTATCTATTTTAATAGAAGACACGAATGCGAATTTATTTCATGTAATGATGTTATAAAAATCGAGGTTATGTGAATAAATTTTTAGTACATTTTTTAAGTATAGAAAGGTAAAGTATTAGACCCTGTAGATCAGTAATAAGTGCTATGACTCCAGGGTTTCTCTTTAATTTAACCTAATCGTTTGATAACACCTTTAATTATACCCTATCGTTGTAAACCTTTAATGTACCCTATCCGGTTTGTAACACTTTAATTAGTACCTCATCGGTTTGTAACACCATTTAATTATACCCTAGTCCGTTTGTAACACCTTTTACATTTCATTAGACCCAATCGTTGTTAACACCTTTAATTAGTACCCTATCGTTTGTAAAACCTTTAATTAGTACCCTATCGGTTTGTTAAACACCTTTAATTAGTACCCTATCGGTTCTGAACACCTTTAATTAGTACCCTATCGGTTTGAACACCTTTTTAATTGTACCCTATCGGTTTGCTAACACTTTAATTAGTACCCTATCGGTTTGTAACACCTTTAATTAGTACCCTATCGGTTTGTAAACACTTAATTAGTACCCTATCGTTTTGTAACACTTTAATTAGTACCCTATCGTTGTTAACACCTTAATAGTACCTACTCGGTTTGTAACACCTTAATTTAGTACCCTATCGTTTAACACCTTTAATTTAAGTACCCTACTCGGTTTAGTAACACCTTTATATCATAGGTTGTAACACTTTATTAGTCTCATATAACTTCCATTACACTCTCTTCATACTCAGTAGGTTTACCTTGCCCTATCGGTTGTAAACACCTTTAATTCAGTACCCCTATCGGTTGTAACACCTTCATAATTGCTAACCCTATCGGTTTGTGAACACCTTTAATTGTAACCCTATCTTCATGTAACACCTTTAATTACCTACTCCATATTCTCGTTATGATACCATCCAATCTGGACGTACCCTTTCCTCCCACTCTCGGTGCGCGCGTCTGTCCTTCCCCTCATATCACAACGTCAACTGGTCTCCAACCTTCTTTTTCTCTTCATCGCTTCTGCCTACGCGATTAATTCCTCCTGCTTTTACACTTGCCAGTCTGTACGTTTCACAGTTCGTGCGTCAAAACTCAGATCAAGTGTTCGAATTTTCTCTGCTAACTTTATTGACACTGGTCAGGTGAACGACAGATATTTTATTTCTTTACATGCATTATCTTTTAATATTCATCGGGATTGGGGTCTGCTCTAAAGGATAATCTTTAAAAATTAGGCACTCTGAATAGACGCAATCATCGTAAATCATCGCTGAGTTGTATATATAACTGCCTTCATTTTTTAATGTACATTTTAAAACGTCTTGCTTCTAACAGGAACTGTGCCTAATGTAAGAGTTATTGCCCTTACTTTTTATGACAAGTTATTATAATATTGTTTGCACCTCTTCTGTTGTTATTTCTAATTCTCTGCTGAAAGTTTCCCGGGTCACCCTGCTCAAGGTTTTGCAAGTTTGCAATCATTATGTTGACATCACAGTCTGCTCGAACCAATTGTAAGTTCTTTGGTTTCATCTAATGAATAATATGTATATTCTTTAAATGTTTGTGAAATTGTCGTGCCATTTAATTGTATATTGAACTTTTCGCCAGATACTCGCTGATCATCATGGCGCCCATAATTGATGCATGCTGACCATGTGATTGGTACTATTCCTGCTTTTGTACCTTATTTCACATTATTTTTCACTGACTTTCCTAAATCCGATATTATATTCTATATGCTTATTCTATGAATAAATTCAACTTTTTATTCGCTACAAAACTCTTACAGTTAGTTATCATGTAAACACCTTTTGTTTACAACAAACATTTTTGGTATTGATTATGAAATACATAGAGCTTTCTTTTTATGCCCCCGTGATCGAAGATCGGGGGCATCCTGGTTAGTTTTTGTTCCCTGTCTGTCATTCTGTCCTTCTGTCTGAAACTTAACCTTTGGCTTATAACTTGTTGAAGTGGTAAATACTAGGGTTTTGATATTCATTATGTATTTCTTGTATACAAGACTTCCTTTGGTATCCAAAATTTTGACCTTCTGTGAGACCTTCGACCTTTGATTGTTGACCTTACTTTTCAAAAAAACTTAACCTTAGTCTTTAAACTGTGAAAATGGTAAGTACTAGCTTTGATATTTCACATGTATTGCTTCTTATGAACAAGATCCTTTTCGGTGTCATCTCTCCCCGTACCAACTTTTTTGACCTCCTGACTTTGACCTTGGGAAGTTTGACCTCACTTCTCATAATAACTATATAACCTTAGCTTTAACATTTTGAATGTAATACAGGCTCATAAAACTTCACATTGTATGCTTCTTATTGGAACAAACCTTTCCGGGACGTACCAAAACTTTTGACCTCTGACCCGAACTTGAAGTTTATCCTACTCCTCTTTAAAAAAAAATTAATCCTTTAAGCTATAACTTTTGAAATGGTACTAAGGCTTGATACTTTAACCATGTACTCTTTATATGACAAACCTTAATCCCATCGGGTACCACCAAAGTTTTGACCCTCCTGACACTTACTTGGAAATTTCACTCCTACTTTCAAACAAAAATCTTTAATATCCTTAACGCTAAACTTGTATATAATCAGTACTAGATCGGCCCTTGAGTATTCTATAATATGCTCTTTATCAACAATGACCCTTTCGTATCCACCAAAATTTCTGACCCTCCCTGACACCTTTGACTATGAAGTTTGACCTAATTTACAAAAAACTTTAACCTCACCCCTATAATCTATTTTGCAATGGATGTGCTTAGCGCTTTGATTATTTCACATTATTTCTCCATCTATTGACCAAGCTCCATTTTATCTGTACCCAAATGTTTTGTAACTTGACTTGAAACCGTTTTGACATGCATTTTTTAAAAACTGTAAACATCTGCCAGTAACCAATTGCTAAATAGTCAACTCGGTATTCCACACCTTCAATTCTCAAAAAATTTCGCTAAATCCCTATACAAGTCCCCTTTTCACTCCATGTTGCAATACGAGGCATTTTCGGCTTCACAAACCAATAAATTTTGTTACAGACTCTTCACGTCGCCCATATAATAAGTGCCCACTCTCCGTTGAGTCTAATTAGGGCACAGCTCCATCAGAACCGTATGTCCCCTCGCATTAATCCTGCGATCTAAAAAAATTCTATGACATTACATCGTGTAACGTTTCTATATACATAGAACCAGTTTTGATACAAGATGTCTATATGAACTTTATTAGAATCCGAAATCAACCTACTGTCAAAAGTCTCCTTAGCAAACATATTTTCATGACACTCTCATTTATCAGACCCCACTGAGTTCCATTTCTAAATGTTCTCAAAAAAGTGTCACACCACACCTTGTTGATGTTCTTATCACTCAGAAATTCATTACAACAGCAATTTAACCCATAACAGCAGTTTCTTTAACCAAATCTGGTCTGAAACATCTGATCGTGAAATCGTCCAATTTCTTACGGAAATTCAAGTTTAACTCATTCATACCTCAGAACTTATTATGCGAGAAACAAAGGCTCTTTTTTAAATCAAACTATGTCTTCATAATTCTGAATATATATAACGGAGTGCCCAACCAAAACTTCTTCTATAAATCATTATTCAATCTCTTCCGACCATTCATCTATCTTAGAAAGTAGAGAATTATTAAAAAAATTACTCACTTCTAAACCAATAGTCCAACATTCAAGTTTACACCTTTCCTTATGACAACGAGTAATGGAATACTGTCATTAGGAAATAACTAGGCACTGCCTTCCATGATTCGGAGATGCATGACAAATATACTTGAACGACATTACGAGAAAATTCTATCCACAGCTGTCAACAATGTAAATGTGCATGGGACTTGTTTACAATGACATCTTCTTAGACGGATTAACCTATGTTTCATGACATCGTTCTACAACAATACCTCACTGAAATACATGATGTAAAACCTTTGACGCTTTTTACCAGTTCAGAAATAAAACCATTGGTCTCAATCCCCATCACATTAACGCACCCAGAACTTTTACTCTTCCTCTTTGTAAATATCTTTGTTATGAATACAAGAAAAAAACTAAAGTTAAGTCTACTCGGATTCCTCAAACACCGAATACAGACCTTTATAAATTAATTTGTTATGTTGCTCATCACAAAGACTCTTGTTCCACCTCGTATTAATAATGAGTGTTGAACTCCAGTAAACCTCGCCGATTCCTACATCCTCAACATTTGCAATACATAATAGGAATGCTGATTGCTGTCAACATTCAACACTACATCCTGCAATCTCCATGAAAAAGTCCAGTTCCTTGTATTCTCGCTTACTTAAGATAAATCTCCAAACCTTGTATTACATCATACGAGTCCATAACTTACATCAACACTTATTTGCACAAAAGTTAATTTTAATAATCACAGGACTTCAATCATATTGTAAGCCCAATACAACGAATCCTTCCAAAACATACATGTTCCCTCTTCTCTCTACTAGATTATAGTCCCAATTTCATTATTATTACGGTGATTATTTTAAATATAGTCTCAAATAATAGCATATCTTCACAAGTCCCTTAAAAATGTTTGACAAGTCCAAATTTCAAGAGAACCTCGCTCATTTATAATGCACATCAAATTAATCATGACATATCATGATATCTGTGGTAAGAATACGCCAGACGCTTCTTTGACAAAAGTCTGAGAAGGAGCTTGACACTTTGTCTATGGATAAAAAGTATTCGGAGTATTTATAAATCCCGCTATTCACCATTTAACGGGAAAATCATATCTATTATCCCCTCTGTTTTAAAAACCAAAGTGTAAATAGAATTACATAGACTTATCATGAGAGAGATTTCGTTACTGGTTCCAGCTATAAAGCTATGTAACAATCATTGTCTTCGCTTTGTAAAAATGTTACTATTATAACACTTGTCTTCTAAAGAAACTAGGATTTACTTCAACATCTGGAATCTCTACTTACACTCTAACAATTTTCCAAAAGATGAAATTCTTTCAAATAATCAACTTCTGGTTTTAAACCAACTTTCAATAATTCCGAAGAGATCCAGGAATTCAATTTGAATTACATACCTTAATTGGATTCCGAAATTTGCATAACAAAAACACCTACAAAACAAAACGATTAACATTCGCTGGCCTCCAGTAAAGTGCTCTACCAAGCCTCTTTCTCTACTTTAACTAATACTATCACTAACAGCTATCAACAAAGAATCTCTTCAAGATACTGTTCCCACTACATATTCCAGAAAGTGGTGTCCAAAGCAGATGTGGATTCTTAAAAAACTCTAAAGAGCTTTCTGATAACCTTAAAATCACAAAATTTTTCAAAAATACAACCATCCAAAACGTATGATTTCTCCACACTTTACACAACGATTCCTCACGATAAATTAAAAATCTAGCTTTTAGATTATAGATTAACTGCTTTTTAAACAAAAACGGCACCCGAAAATACGAATTTCTAGTCGTTGAAACACAACAAACATATTTTGTTAGAAAACACTCTGATGCCCACACAAGTACTCTGAAGTAGATATTAGAAGCATGCTTGGTTTCTTATAGTAATATTTATGCTAGTTCTTGGGAGACCAAGTCCTTCCAACAATCCGTAGGTATTTCCTATGGGCACTAATTGTGCCCCCTTTTTAGGCCACAACTTATTTTTTATTATATGAAGCAAATTGTGTTTTACACAGTAAACTTTAACGCGGTATAAAAACAAAAATACAACTTGCCCGTTTCCTTCAACCCTTACATATAGGTATATAGGATGATGTGCTATCAATTAACAATCATCATTTTAAAATTATGTCCATTGATATATCCCGAAAACTCGACATAAAGACACCACAAATCTGACATATCTGCTTCATATTTGGATATTTACTTAACATTACTCTAATGGCAGACTGACAACTACATTATATGATAAAACGTGATACTTGACTTTTGCAATCGTCAACTTTCCTTTTCATGTAGTAATTAACCACTATCACCTTGCTTATGGTGTATATCTCGCAGTTATTCGTATACGCAAGAGCATGCTATGCGTATGCGGACTTTTTAAAGCGAGGCCCAACTACTAACAAAAAAAAAAGTGTATGCTGCTAAGTTTATAACGAATCTCGTTTAACATCATTATCGCAAATTCCTACGGTCGCTATAATGACCTTGTTTCGATTACAAAACACTAAGTCATAATGTTGACTGATGTTTTTCATACCCTTTGTTAGACTGTCATTTTCCTCCTACTAGATTTTACTACGGGTAATTCCCGTTTACTTTATTTCGACGTTAGCTCCGGCTGTGACCGGTCAGCCAGAGAAATGCTTACTCTCCATTGCACCTGATACCTCGCTTTTGTCGGAGTCCGTGTTGCCCTACACTCGATTTTGGTATGTTTTTTGGTATTTTATGGATTGACTTGAGCACTCTAAATTGTGAACTTTTCCGATATGTTGAGATGCTCAAACCAGCCTAAAACATTCCTTATTTTTATCGTACACATCATATGTAAACCTCATAATGTATGCAGATGTATCTTCATCCGCCAATGTTTGCCCCATTGATTAAGCGATGGAAATTTTACACATCTGTCTGTGCTACATGGTTATCTTACTGTTTATTCAAACAGTACAGGAACACATCCATGAATATTACGCAAGTAGTTCTTCTGTTGTCGGCCAGCGAAGTATGATCGGTTGGCACGTGGCGATACTCGATTAGTGTTGCATACGGGGTTTAGAAGTCCTTTCCACGTAAATGAAATGTAGATACGAATGTCATAATGGTGTATTGTTCATGTTGCATATGATCGATCTTTTGCTAAAGTGTTCCGGTTCATTGCAGTTTCGAATTTGTTCGGTTGTTTCCACGATAATAGCTATCGAATCCAAATTTAGTATGTGGCATTTAGGAATTAAGGATGTACTTATAGCATTTACAATACAGATATGAATGTTATAATCCCTATCAGTGTGTTGTTTTTTTTTCCTTTTGCAGGATTATTTAAATATTCCCCTGGCGTATTTCGTGACATTAACCCAGATTTGATGCCGCTCCGAGTTTTTATGAACATAGTTATTAACCCAGATTTACTATGAGACATATAGGATAAAAGATCGTGTTTAAGAATAAAGTTACCACTACATTGTATGCTTCTGAATAAGTATATTTCATCCAAGATATGTTTCAACAATATGAAGAACGAAACAAAATAATTTCATATTGGCTAACTTGATGCATGTACCAATGTTTAAGCCACAGTTCAAGGTCAAACACATTCTCTCGTTTATAACATCCATCAAATGATGGTGACGTCGGTAGGGGGTCATGTATTGCTTAAGCAATACTCTCAGAAGGCTTGTTCCATAATTGTTCTTTAATGTAGAAATCAATAATATACTTTTAAAATAAAATTGACAATGCTACACAACATCGGAATATAAACCTTTTTAAATACAGAAACAGCATTTGAGAATTAAAAGCCAGTTTTGAAAACACATGAGGGACAAGATGTGATCCTTCACGGGCATACATCAAAAGGTAGGCCGGCGTAAAGCTTTGTAGTTCATACTCTTATGCAATAAATATTCTGAAGCTAAAAGTTAATTTCTATATGTACTTTCTACTTTATTCTGTCAAACTTTTCAACCCTTATTTGTCTATTGAAAATGAATATGTGAATAGTACGCCTTATGTACGTTGCAAAATTTTAGAAAGAATTATTGAATGTTCAAGCAATACTCATATTGCGTCGATGATAGGTAGTGTTCCTTTTTTAATGGCAGACACATGACGTACATGTGTGTGTGTGTGGCGTGTTAAAGCGGAAAAAAAAAATACCAAAAGAAAGAACCCAAAACAAAGAACCACCATACTTGGGAGCAATGGGAATCATGTTGACCAACTAAGAATACTAATTAGGTTTTGTCACTCAACTGTACTGTTTCCGAGTTCATAACACGGGTTCGGAAAAACGATATGAACTCGTAGCTGAGGTTCATAAAAATGTAAATTAGGTAGGTGAATCAATCTTGCGCTACGTAAAGAAAATTGCACATCAGCCTTCGAAACTGTAAACATCGACGGTAAAAGACATTATGTTGTGTCACCGAGATTGTTCCAAGAGGATTTTGTGTATTTTATGAAGTAAAAATAAGTGTAACAGAAATTTCAAGTGTCTTCAAACTGTGACGTTGCAGACGATGTCACAATCGAATGGACGACGTCAAACAATAACAAAGCGAAAACTTCGGGTTGTGAAATAGAAAGTAAATCAAAATATGCGTTAAATGATCGTTGTGTGATAAATCAAATTCCGACAAGTTTCTCTTCCGAAACTATTCACGAGTTAATTTGTCGATATGCTTTTCTGTGAAGTCGATATTTCTTTAGGATCGACCTCATGAAAGAGCTATATTTGTATAATATATCTAATGTTTCAAAGTGATATTAGTTCCATTAACAAGCATATGTCAATTCATTATATATATTCTATACCTCATTACTAGCAGAAATGAAATTCTTTTACCTTAAAGTTAACATCGAGCTTCCTGTATTTCTTGGATATTGTAAATGAACTGTTTCTGTTGAGTATAGTCTCATACGCGAAACACAAACCACATCCCTAACTTCATACAATTTGTTGCAATATTACACAATGGTGTCCTTATAATCAAATCCAAAACGACCGACAAACAAAGGAATACTAATATTTTGAGTCATATCTATTCATTTTGATGCCAGTCGAAGAAAGGCAGGGTGTATAAAACCTTTGGTATGTCCAGCGGTTCGTGTTTGTCCAACTCTTAATTTGTATTCCATTTAGCACTTTTCAGATTGATCACTCTTCAATATTATAACCTTTTCATTGTGTAGTGTACTTATTTAGAGATCATGAAAATTTCAATTCTACTTGATGTTGCTTTTTTATGTTCTAGGTAACTGGTTCCAACAAGGGAATAGGGTATGCTATTGTTAGAGGCCTTTGTAAGCAATTCCAAGGGGATGTTTATTTGACAGCAAGGAATGAAGAATTTGGTAAAAAGGCAGTTCAAAGCCTAAATGGAGAGGGCCTTTACCCTAAATTCCATCAACTTGATATCAATGATCAAACCAGCATCGATGCGTTTCGAAACTTCATCAAGAATATGTATGGGGGCTTAGATGTTTTAGTAAATAATGCTGGAATAGCATATCTACAAGCACCAACTGTTCCTATCAGTGAACAGGCTGAAATCACGATAAAAATAAATTACTTTGGAACTGTCGCTATATCAGATGCTCTTTTCCCGCTCCTGAGACCGCATGCCAGAGTGGTCAATGTGTCTAGTCGGAGAAGCAGTTATTCCATTAGGGAATGCAGTTCCGAAATGCAAGCTAAATTTCTGAATCCTAATATAACAAGAGAGGAGCTAACGGCATTACTGAATGCTTTCGTACAGACAGCAAAGACGGGGGTTCATGAAAAGCAAGGCTATTCGGGTTTCCCATATGGGGTGTCCAAAATTGGAGTTACTCTACTCTCTCAAATCCAAAACCGTCAGCTTTCTACTGACCCCAGAGAAGACATCATCGTCAATGCATGCTGTCCAGGATATGTGGACACTGATATGACCTTGCACAAAGGTCCAAAAACCATTGACGAAGGCGCTGACACGCCCATTTATTTATCTCTTCTTCCAGAAGGGACCAAGAGTCCTGCTGGTGACTTTGTTGCAGACAGACAAGTACACACATGGAATGAGTATACCACTGATTTTTGACCTTCATAACATATTAAAGAGTGCACGACGTGTTCAACAATTTCCTCATGTCTGTTGACTTTAATTGACTTGTGCATAATACAGTGATACCACAATACTGTCCCCTTGTGATATATGTATACATTCTGTTAAAAAAGAGAGGATATTTGTAATTAAAGAGGTTCGCACCTGAGTTGGGACTAATGTCAATTTGTATTTTAGATTTTTATATTGAAGGAGAATTGGGAAATTAAAAAGAAAAAAAAGGGGGTTGGCATGCTTATTATTGAGCTACAGTGTTTTAAACATGACCTTCTTGCACTTAAAATTTACTTAAAGCTTTATTCATTTAAGGAGGCTCATTACACATTAAAATTTATTACATGATCCATTTTAAGCACCTTTTAAGAAGCATGCTTTCACATTCGAAAAAGAATACAAGCTCTCAATTATTTTATATGAATTTTTTTTTCCCGGAATGATGCAAAAAGTTGTTTTCTTTTGTCAAATAAGATGTTCTAATTGTCCAAACTTCGCTGTGATTTGTGCATGATATGAATATCTAATAAACATGCCCAAGAGACCCGAAAGAGTTATGATTTTTTCAGAGAAAAAATTTTCGAATATTGAAAATGACTATTTTTGTTGATATTTTTTTATCTATGGAAATCCTCAAAAAATCCAGGATTAATTAAATGGACAGACTACGTTAGACAAGTTATATTTTAAAGAAATTGAAATGAAATGTCTTATTCAGAATATTGCATATATTTAGATTTATTTTCAGCCGAGAAAAAAAAGTACCGATCCGATCGAAAATTGATAAATTACTGAAATAGTCTATTTTACTGGTAATGTATATGGACATTTCATCAAGAATTTACTTTCCTTTATGAAATTATTTAATTGTAAACCTTTTACATATCAAGGGAGTGTCAGTTTTTTTTACAACGCTCTCTATGACTCTTTCTTTGGGGAATTTCGATCGGGCTTGGTTCAAATTTGTAATCAGTATTTCTAAATTTTCGCTATTCCATTTCAACTTTCCTTTTAAAATATATTTCTCCGACCTATTCTTCATAGTGCACTTCCTGTGTTTTGGTATTTCATCCAGAGATAAAAAAATATCAACAATATAATTTTTCCAACTATTTAAAAGTAATTTTTATATATTTTGAAAAAATCGCATTGTATATTATCTGAGTTGTTTAGGACTATGTTTTTATTATAACATATAGCCATATATTACATCATACACAGCAAATTTTGGACTTCTGAATCTCTTTTTTCAAAAAGACACTTTTCTATTATTCTCTCAGGGGAAAAATCACAAAAATTCATATTCTTTAAAACCTCAATGAGAGCTTGTATTACTTTTTCGAGTGCGATAAACTGTGGCTGCTTCTTGGAATGTGCTTAAACGAATGCATTAACTGAAATTTTTGGTTGTATTGAGCTACCTTAAATACAAATGGTGATATAGTAACATCGATCTTGTTAACGTAAATTACATTCAATCCAAGAAAACATTTTATACAAAAATCGAGTGTCTGAAGCACACGGACCTCTTGGCGAATGCGACAACGGAGGGTTCAGGTTTGCTTGTGAGGTAGCAATCTCTGCTGACCTCGGCTTCGAACCCGGCAGCCCTTTCAAGCTAAACTTCACGTTCCAGTGCCCAGCGGTGAGTCCGAAATAATAGTGTATTAACTGGTGTATTACCCGGTAGTCAAATGCCAAGTCAACAATGCAGTATTCTAACAAATGGAATCATGAAACAACCAGTCAGTCAAACATATGATAGTGATACTTTGTTAATTTCGCAATCACCCAGCTTTTAGATGGGGTTATTTATATACCGGTTGAAGAAAAATCGGGCCCATTCTTGATAAGAGTAAAGCTGATTTGTTATGCGGATTGTTTTATTTTTTTATATTCTTTTTTCTTAAGTTATGGACAGATGATGAATCGGCGTAACCAGGTAGAATTTGAAATTGATGACTTTTTAAAGAGGTATGTCTATTTCTTAGTACACAGATGCTGCAAATAAGCCATATCAACTTTTTGTCAGCTTCTGGGTAGCTTGGCCTCGCTTTTAAAAATGTCCTCATACGTCAATAATAAGGCATGCTCTTGCGTTTATCGAAATCAAGTGGGAGATATAGCCACCAGTGTTATAAAGCAATTTGTCGCTCAGGATTTCGGATATAGAAATTAGCTAAATAAAGGTCGTTGCGATTGCAAAGGTTAAGTCATTCCATCGACTTATCATATATTCCCTTTTGTGACAGATATATAGAATGATCTGCCACTTGATTAGAGTCCAATATTAAGAAAATTTCCATATTATGAAGCCAGATTCTGTCAGATTCCTATAGTTGAGATTTGTGTCTTCCTTGAGGAAATACGATTATTCTCTGGTTCTGCTGGGCTAGTATTATCAATGTCTATGGTACATAATCGTTTGTGAAATTTATGATGAATTTTGATAACACTTCATCTATTACCTTATATGTAAGTGAAGACACGGCAAACTTTTTTTTTTTCCCGTAAACAGTTTCTGTACCAAATTCTGGCTCATATGCAATATAAATAAGTCTGGCCAATAAGGGTGGCTGGACAATTTATTCATTGTATGCCCATTAGTTTATAACCAAGGGATTGTTGGATTAGACTTATCTTTGTGTTCTCCAAATACAAATATTTTTTAATGCTGAGATTAAGGTAAATCCCCAGAGATCATGTTTTTCCGTTTCATGTTATTGACTTCCAGGTCCAGACTGTTTTGGACTCTAATACTCCAGGAGACGTATTAAAACAAATATGTTCGTTTGTTTTCTTCTACCGACCACCGACTAAGATAATATTCACCATCCGTTATGTTTTTGCCGGATTTTATCTTTTACCCAAGACCGGTACAATTACCTAATGAGATTTCAAAATTTTCAAAAAGTAATCTCTTGAAATTAATGATGCATAATTGCCTCTGCGAAAAAAGTGCAACATTTTGAATTTATTGTTAAAAGCTGATAAGTATGAACTATTCTATATGAATCTGCATAGAGCCTAGATTGATATTATTATGTGCTATTTGCATGATAAACATATCACTATACTCACAACAACAAAAGTACTCACTGAATATTTCCAGCTGCTCGAAAAATAGGGCAGCATATAATACTTCGCTTACCTACATTATAACAAAAGTTAATATGTACTTGTGAATCATTATGTGATATGAAATACTTGATAGTTACACCCATTTTGCAACTTGTGTACGGAAAAATCTCATATCGAATTCCAAGTTTAAAAGTTGCTAAACCCAACGGTGCATTCACGACTGAATCCTGTCAATTTTTAAATTTTTCATTACCGTTAATTTTCCCAAAAGCTTACAACGTTTCGAGAACCTAAAAGTAATAATGTGAGAATGTAAAAAATCGTTGATAAATTTTGGGTTCAGACGACGTCGACCGCAGGAACGTTTTATCTGACGTGTTGAAAAAGGAGTTACCTGCTTGTATGGTAATTAACTGACAGTCAAAACGATTGTACAGAGACGTCATTAATGTGGTCGGAGCTAAAATATCGGGGTTATGGAGAATCCGGAGCGTTTGATCTGCAACGGTTGATATAAGGTATGTTGTTGAGAAGAACAGGGTTTACGTTTTTTGTGGCATTATTACGTGTTTGAATCTGACGTGTGACAGAACGTTTTATTGACTGTTTGAAATGGTACCTGTCTCTTGGATAGTGGGGTGGATTAGACTGACATGCAGAAAAGACGTCAGAGACCGTCTTAATCTTTTGATTAGATTGGCTCATGAAAAATCCGGCAGGGGTGGGTTATTTTTTATCATTGACAATAATATGATTTTCAGAATTTTCAGAAATTCCAACCCGTACATTTAAGAATCCGTTTCTGTTGGATAAATACCTTATCAACATTCTCCACAAACGTATATATTAATGAGTGAATTTAATTATTTTTGTTCGGTTTAGATTATTTCCTCTCTCCATTGTCATTATGCTTATAACCTACGGTGTTAAAGAGTCTGAAAATTCAATTTTAACCCGATAAGTGACAGATAACCGTTTTTATTTTATACTCGAGCCCCGTTTGAGGAGTTATAAAATGAATTTAGATAAAATAAACTGTAAAACTGAGGTATTGACCTTTTGTCGCATTTTTAAATCTGAATCTCTCTGCCCACCAGTTGTGAAAGATTTTAACTGGGACATCCCTTACCACAACCGTTCTTTCAGAAAGACGTAATCGAACTTAAAGCTCTCGACAAACTAAAAAATATTAAAAAATAGATAAAAGAATATTGGTCATAAAGCGTGTTAATTGAGAAAAGGATGGGTTGCCTTAGATTTAAACTATAGGGCGTAACGTAATAATGGCATATTCAGAATGTGTAATGATTTTTTATAATACGTAGAAACCGTGAATAAGAATGGAATTGCCACATGTAAACTTCGGACCGTCTCATTATG